>JAHZMZ010001178.1:0-16873 GCA_027743805.1 Lepidocyrtoides sp. E14 | reverse complement strand
ATAGCATTATACATATACATGTATTCATCATTCTACATACTACATAATTCCCAACACGCCATCTCATCATATTCCGCAACCAATCTAAAATATATGGAACTTTGATTTTCAGTATGACCATTAAATTCAGTAAAAGAGAGAGACAATGGAGGAAAAATATAGTCATATAGTCATCATGATTTTAACATAAGTTGTAACGTGGTACGTGAAGTTCACATTAAAATCACACATTGTTAATGAATTGTGAGTTTGAGTTTACATGCATATAAAGGATAGTCGTATCGTAAATTCTTCGCAACATAAACTCAGAAATTTTGTAAAGTTTGCACTGCTGCATATCACAAGTCAGCTGCAGCAGCAACAGAGTGTAAATTTAAGATAGTGCCGATAACAATAATTGCTACTGGTTTGAAAGAGTCTATTAACTCGTTTTCCCGATTCAATCCCTAAAACTCAACTGCCCACTAAAGTACGCCCTTTCCGCAAGTTTTTTACTTTTATTTCCTAAAGTAAGCCAGAAGCTTCACCATAAAACCCTTAGACAGAAGGACTAAAATGTTGAAGTTGCATGAAATGAACCCTTTTTTCGTTTTAGGTAATAGTGATCAAGTCCATAAAATAGCAATAATATTAATGTTTGTAGCTTTTAGTGCTTCTTCATAACTGAACTCTTGAAGAATGGCAAATTTCTCTCTTGATGAAAATTGTTGTACAAAATACCAAGCTATATGGGATCATATATTATTATGAGGATCTCTATGATGCAATTAAATGGTTGTGAGCAAAAGTTGTTGCGATAATCATGTTTTTTTTTGCAGTTTCATCCATCCATACACTCCTCTCAGTCTACTGGTCTACGAGAGCGATAGCAGAAAATAAACTCTTTGTTACTATCCCTTCTACAGTTTCGGTTTTCTCTTTCCTCCATTGACCATGTACCGCAAAATCAAAAGATCCATGCCTGTTTCTGCAATGTTTAACAATATGGTCAACCACATTAAGCATACATAACCCTATGAATTTGAATATCATCACCAACCCTTTTGCCAAACACGATATTTATCATGGACCAAATTAGCGTCTTCTTAAATGCGTAGGTATTTTTGTTTGTATGCTTCATGCTACTGAACACACCAAAAAAATGCAATGAACTCGTAAAAATCATGTACTTATGTCGTAAAAATATCAACATAATAACAGGTTCTAAAAATACTGTAGATTAATCTCGGTGTTACAACGAAAGTAATGAAGTTGAGAATGGTAGCCGGTAATAAAAAGTTAAGAAAAATGCGTGTCACAAACCAAAGTAAAAAAAAACAACTTGATGTTTGTAGTGTGGAAAAGGTTAAGGAAGGAACAAATTTCTTGTATATTCCTCCTTTTTTGATAAAAAAAACTTTTAATACTTTTAAGCACCTCAAAAGGAAAATTGGTAGGCAGTAAACTGGAATTTCTTAACTGCTGGATGAAAAAATGTATTTTTGGTATATTGAAGCAATCATAATTTTTTACAGTTTTTACTGCTGACTAAATCTGACACTTCAAAACATTTTACAAATTTTTTTAAACATGTGAGCTCTCCCCTATTCTCCATATACAAAATTTTATTTAAGTCGTAAGTTGCAGTAAAAAGAAAAAGAATAGCGCACGCAACAAAATTAGAAAAAATCAATCATTTGTCACACTTAGAGCCCCTGTCATTTTAACAGATTCCGGAAGAAACCCCTTGGATAGCCCATTAGCTCATTTGAGTAGGATTTATTAGTCATTTCCTTTAAAAAAAACAGCATGAGGGATATCAGATTCTTGTGTAGGTATATGAATTCTATATCAGAAGAACTTTATTTATGTACCGCACTACAATATCTTCACTATCTTGAGAATTTTTGTATTTCTACGACTTTTAGTTTTGTGCCTTTTCACGGTTATTAATACTTCAAATACCACCAAAAGGAAAGCCAAGCGGAACAAAAGAAAAGAGAAGTAACCCTTTTTGTTTTAATTTTTTTTTGTTCCGAGAGGAGAGGAGAGGCAAATAATAAACACATTTCTCTCTCCGTAATCCTTTTCTCTCATCTACCCTCCTCCTTCCAATAATAAAACGCAGCTGGTAACACTTGCTTAAAAAATACTTTATGCATTTTCCAAGCTTTATGTTTATTTTGGGAGGTGAAGTTTCAATCAGCAGCAACGAAAAAAGTCGTTAAAACGTTTTTTTTTTTTTGCGTTTTTGATTCTATTTCCTTTGAAAGAAGCCATTACAAAAATTTGATATTCTGTTAACTTTGCACATAGATTTCCAAAAAGCAAATATAAAAACCGTTTCACCGTGCTCCGCATTGAATAAGTAAAAATGGAAAATATTTTAGGATCTTTTGGAATATCGAATTTGTCGTTTCAACGGCATCGTGTTGTAAAATCGGTCGGTTAAATTTTCTCAACATAGTTATTGTTCTTTTCATGTGCCCCATGTGTTCGTATGTATAACCGTTTTTTTTTTTGCAGGATAGGTAATATTCTATTTCAGTCATGTCCTCTTGTCCTCCTGTCATGCATTGCATGCCGCGCCAGGTTTTCTATATCATTATGCATAAAACTATTGCTATTGTGTTTTAATGCTTTAAATTTGGATGACATCCACGTAAGTCGATACAGATAACCAAAAAACCAACCACACCACGAGGAACCAAAATAATCGTATTGTTTGGCTTCCATGTAGAATATGAAAAGAAAAAGATCACTGTTCTGTAGTATTTGTAGTTTAGACGGCAGAATTTGAGCAGCAACTTATATAATTTTGTATTGACTGCAACTGCCGATTTGAGTATGTTACGTAAGCATGACTTGAACTCTTTCTGTGCATCTATCTACAAACTACGGAGGAAATGAGACAGCAAAAAATAAAGTATATACACAATTTGCTTTAACACAAATTCCTTTCCATCTTGAATTTGCCTGATGTTAGTTTATTTGTGAATTTGTATTCTGAGCTCATCCCAAAAGTTTCCGTTGATTTACTAACAATACCACAAAAGTACAGCTGGGCGTAATCATACTGGGTGAAAGCAGCAAACTTCAATTCAATGTGCAACCACCCTCCCTGATGATGATGCTCTCACCAAGAAGACATTAAGAATATTATGAGCTTGGAAGTTCAGTTTGTTTTATTTTTCTGCTTGTGTAGAGATATATATTGTTTCACTGTCGAAAATATGAAATGCGAGCGACAACTAGCTAATTTGCCCATGTCGTCTTATTTTAAGAAACTAAAGGATTTCTTCTGACTACTACCACTAATGTTACGAAGAAGCATAAGTCATATTATTGTCCTTCCAGACGACTGACTGACTGAACGTTGGCATCGTCTACCAACGTATTTTACGATACACAATATTAGCTGTATGCAAAGGGAGAAAACAGAGATCGCTTTAAGTTGATAAGAAAATGACATTTTTCACGGTTGAAGAAGTGTTTGCAAAGAAGATGTTGACAGGCACACAGAAGCCTGTTTACTACAATTCATTCCCAACGAGTTGAACCCATTAATTAAGTAATTTAAAGTAGGAAAACGACTGACAATAATAATAATACATGCTTTAACCTTCTGCTTCTGAGAGAAATGAAGCGGTGGAAAGTTTTGCTATAAAGTTACAAAAGACAGAGCAGCGTCAAACGGATGATGCAGTGACTTATCATTAGAACTTGTTTTGAAATTTTATGAAGAATGGCTTTGTAAAAACTGTCTTTTTGAAACGTGAGTATTAGCTATGCAGACAATAGTTTAAATTTAAATTAGTCATGAATTAAAATAACGTTTACGCCTAGTGCCAACGTTTTTCCACATTAACTTGAAGGTGATGTCATTCATCCAGATTTAAATTGTATTGACACTTTACACGGTTAAGAAATTCACTACTTCTTTGTTTTCTGCATGCTAAATGTAAATATTATCTGAAGAAGTAACGTGAAAATAAAAATCATACAGTTAAAATTATTTTATACACGAGAACTTTTGATCAAGAACTTTCTCGATTAAAAAATCAAAATTATTTTTTTTTTTTTTGTAAAAACATTATTAAAAACTTGTTTTCACGTTAAAATGGCTTAAAAATGATACACCGAAAAATAGAAAATAATAACAACACTGAAATGCGCTTTTGGGTGACTGAATGATTGGAATGTTGCATGTATAAAAAATCGGCGATGTTGGAGCTGTTGCTGTTGTGGATTTAAATCAAAAATGTTATACATTTTTTCCAAAAATATTTTACTATAAACTACAACACTTTCTTCAAATAAAAAACACAGAGATGTAAGTAAATTGATAGTGCACAAAAAACAAATCTGGAAAATATGAAGTCTTAAGAAATTGTTTTAAAGAAGAAGAACAAGTATTTTTATGAATATTTTTAATCTTCGTCAGTGTTTATATTTTTTAAAGATATTTTTGTTTCAAAGTTAACGACAGTGCGTAGTAAACTCATGTTTATATGAAACAATGAATCTAAACAAAAAGTTTTAATATGAAATGATAAGAGCATAATAATTTAATTTCAACTTAAAATTTAATGATGAAAGAAAACAAGTCATTTCAATAAAGACAAACGAGATGAATGGAATGATAAAGAAGACATAAAACTTAACGAAATTTGAAGAAAGTGCTTAGCGAGACAATGACTTAATTATAAGTAATATAATAAAGATGGTATGGTCAAACTTACCTATCGTAGTAATAATCCCTGTAGAGAAAAACAAAACAAACACCCTAATTAATGTAATGGTTCAATTCACACTAATAATACTCAAATTCCCGTATTGTAAGTAAAATTAGAGTTCACGTTCACCTAACCAATCGCTATTCACTGGCATTTATCACACTCAAATTTGATTGCATCCAAATTTACAACAGATTTAATTGATATTCCTAGAGCTGCAGTCTCTAACTTTTTACATCTGTATTAAAAGGAAAATGTATGTACAAGTGAAAATTGGAAATGGCCTAGTTTGTGAAAGCCCTATCAAGTTCTTTTGATGCTTACTATTTCCCTTTCTTCCTTTCATGAAAGGTGTAAACTGTAATCATTATATTTAGTTTGGTAGAGAGAATGACTTTCTTTTTTTTCCTTCAGTTTCACTCGGCTGACTGCATACGACGTTTTCTTTGATCCTTCATTTTTTTTTTCAAAGACCTATACTATTCATGCTGTTTTGTATTCTGTGTTGATAATGTTCACACTTTACTCTCCTAGAATGAAGAATGGTTTGTTTGAAAATGTTCTTTTGAAGTATGTATGACGTTGTTGCAAAATCTCGCCATTTTACAAATTGAAATTATGATGACAGATTGTATAAGAGCGACCTGTTCAAACATTTCTCGGATGTCACCAGCAGGTATATAACACTTTTAAAACAGTTCATTTAGCTTTATAGTTGTTTTGAAGCTAACTTTCTGTTACAGAGTCACTGTACTGCGCTAAACATATTTGTTGCAAACTTTCACTCACTCTAGCACCTAACATTGCACTACGCTATGATCAGTAACTTCAAATTTCGTGAATTGGTAGTAATTAAAGTAATTTTCTATCCATCCAAAAAGTTTAAATCAATATTTCTTAGTGATCATGAGAAAACAACTAATTTCTAAATAATTTAATACATGTTACACTCTTCTTTAAGTGAAACCACTTTAAGAGTCACTTCACCAAAGTAAATATAAATTTCCCCAAAAGGAATCTCAGGAACATTCAAGGGGCTGCACGAGAGTCTTAAATAGCGGGTCCTACAATGGGCACAGTCCCAACTCTCCAATTAAATATTCAAGAAGAGTTCCTCTCTATTCGCTCCTTTTTCTCCAGCAGCAAACTAATACGCTACTTACTACACAGGAGCAGAGGGCACAGATGCTTTTTAATTAAATTGGCATCCAGCTCATAAATCTATTTTTAACAAAATCGCAATATATACTCGTGGTATCACTACTGCTGCTCTTTCATTTCACACAACAAAATACTAATATAATAACCTTAAAAAGTCGGAAAGTCAAAAAATGTCAATGTCTTGGTAAAGTAAATTGGTGGTATTAACTCTCTCATATGGCAATTCCTCTTCATTACTAAATTCTCTACAGTCAATCTCATCCAGCTTTCTCCTCTCTCTCTCTCCATTTTTTTTTTCTTAAAAGTAATCTGAAAGCATTTTCTCATTTCTTTTGTCCTTGCACGAGCACCACACATTTATGACAAAAAGTCTTTTTGTCTAAAAATGAGAATGTCGATAAATTCTCAGGCTAAATTACTATAATCAACAGAAAGGTGAAGGGTTGGTTTTCTAAATGACTTTTCTCCTAAACCGTTCCTCTTTTCGATCCTCACAGCAGCACACACAGCAAGCAACAACGTGGCGAACCCTTTTAAACTGATTGGATACGCATTTTTTTTCAACAGTCAGAACAATATTTTGGTTTGCTCTCGTTTCATTTTGCCCTCCCGTTGTAAGAAATCGCAAGAAAAAAAAGTACGCAAGAAAGCACGCTATGACTCTGCTTTCCATACTAATTTCCTTTTTAAAATATCAAGGAACTTTAGGCTTAACCATTCTTTCTACTTGATTGAAAGCAAGTTAAATAGAAAGGGTGTAAGAAAAGAATGTTGTTTCGTAAAAGAATAAAAACTGACGACACGACCCAACACAAAAATGGCAAACGGAGGATACTCCAGATAAAGTCTTTCCTTTCTCATCTTCTTCTTCATCATCATCATCATCCCATTAAATATTATTTTCACTGTGTCCTCTTTTCGTGTTTGGTGAAGTAGTAGTGGTGGCCTTTTGGCTACCCTTGGATCACCATATAGTATCGTAGAACATAATATTATCCTTTCATATGGTATAATATTATTATGGTTAAGTTCATTTCATGAATTTTTATGCAGTTAACGTCCATCCTACTAACTTTTTTCCTAAATTCGTGAGCTTTCTCAGTTTGCCTCTTTCTTCTCTCATTCTATCAAGTGGCATCTTTTAGATGAAAATCTGAGGACATCAGCTGAATAAAAATGTGGTAATATTCACCAAGAAAAAAGGGGAAATCGAGAAATTTCACGTAATCATCATCAGCAGCAGCTAAAGTCTCTTGAGTTGGAAAGAACAAAAGAAAAAAAATGAAGGGGCAAAAATTCGGTCGGCTTTTGGTAAGAAGGGACAAAAATGTGAGCTACGCAAACCTTATTATTAACATAGCTTTCTTGTGTGTATTAATAGTACTGAATAAGGCTTTTTGCTCAATTTTTTTTCAAGAAAATATCTCATACCTACAAAAAAGTCACAAAACGGTAAGTCAACTTATATAACCTCTCTACCGGCATAATTCTTTTGTCTGGGAAAATCGCGGCAATTTAGATAGTGAGAGATGTAGATAAACGTGTACCTGCTTTGTTGTATTCGCAACTGCTTCAGCGGTAGCAGCAGCGGTGGTGTAATGTTACTTTTCTAATCATATTATTATTATTACCCTTCTCTACCACCACCTTCAAAACCTTCTCCCTCCCTACAAAATTTATTTTTCTTGATATATTCTCCTAATTGAGTTTAGTTTACTTTGATGCATGCCCCGACCATGAAAGGATTGATAGTGCTACGTAAAAGTGAATTCAAGAGCCCCTTTCTTAAAATGGCAGGAGTCATTCAATCACACAGCTAAAAAGAAGGAACATTACAACCGAGCAATATGCTCGTAAACAAAAAAAAAAATGTTTGGAGAAAAATTCTGTTTCAAAGTTCATTCTATCATTGAACCATACCTCCTTTTTTCCTAATTTCTTTAGATATCAATAGTATCGCCGACCAAAAAAGAACAGCAATGAGTTAGTCGAGATATGACACACACAAGACCTCCATTATCCATCCAAGTAACGTCTCTAATTCACGGTTTTAGACTTATTTTATCCGCTANAAAAAGAACAGCAATGAGTTAGTCGAGATATGACACACACAAGACCTCCATTATCCATCCAAGTAACGTCTCTAATTCACGGTTTTAGACTTATTTTATCCGCTACAAAAATAATACACCCGCTTGTGCATTTTTGCATGCAGTGGATATGTAATTTGAATTGCTTTCTTCTAAAAGAAGAAGAGCCAGGAAATGGAAAAAATTGGTTAGAGCTACCAACCATGTGTTCCATAAAAAAAGTTGATTAATAATTCAAGGTAAAAAAGTAACTCTTTTGAGGCATGCATGCCACCACAACCACACAGCTACAGTTTCTCTACATCAGAGAGATCACATCATCATTCAATGTTTCCCAAAGTCATTTTAAATGTAAAACAAGCTAATTGAAGTGTATATAAACGGGGAACGTACGCTTACGCTCTTTGCGTCTATGGTTTTCCAAATTATCGTCGTATTGAAAAAATAAAATGTTTTGTTCAGTCTTCCCAGAAAAACGTTTTCCATTAATGGATTTTTTTTTTACTTTCTACGAACTGCGTACATTGAAAGCACAGGTTGGCAAATAAAAAGGTTGTGTGAGGCAACTCTATATACCATGAGATTCAGAGTTTTACTTTTTACGAACTGCGTACATTGAAAGCACAGGTTGGCAAATAAAAAGGTTGTGTGAGGCAACTCTATATACCATGAGATTCAGAGAACCATACTGTCACTGTGCTCCTATTGTTACAATCCCAGGCTCCTTTTTTTCCTTCGGTGGTGGTGGTGGTAGCGAAGCAAAAGTAAATCTTTGGAATATTAAGCTTTGGCAGAAAACAAGTGAGGTAGAAACTTTGCAGATAAAATAATTTAAAAGGAAAACAAGCCAAGTTTTTTTTTTCTCGAGATGCTTTTCAAAATACATTTTGCCCAGTATTACCCCGTTTATTGCAACAAACCACCACTAAAACAGCTATTTAGTACCGCATACATACATATGTGATGGGATATTATGGCGTAGAAAATGCAATCTACGCATTTCATTCGCAATCTCTCTTTCGGTACTTTTTTCCCATTATACGTGTATTTTTTCCACCTCATGGACCATGAGTTGTGTATTGTGTGATGGAAAGGAAAGTGAAAAAAAAAAAATGGAAGAATGAAACAAAATAATATACTATATTTTTTTACCTTCTTTACAGTAGTACCCAATACAAAAAAAAAACCACTAGCATGACTGATGAAAAGAAAGTCAGGATAAAAAAAATGAAGCGAGAACCTTGTTCTTTCTTTTTACTCTCGGAGGATGTGTGTGAATTATAATGCAAGCAAGCATGCATGCATACAAAAGTCGACGATATGTTGTGCTTTGGCATGATGATGGCAAGCTAAAAAAAGGAATGGTGAGAATAATAAAACATTTTTATATTGGTGAGAAAGAGAAACTCAGAGACGATTTTGTAGTAGTAGTTCATATTTCCTTTTCCCTGTTTCTTCTGCCTTCTTCAGAGACCTCACTATATAAACTGGCATACTATGATTATCATGATCATGAACAACTGATTTATAACTTTTTTTTCTTCGTCTTCCTTATACAGCGAGTAAGTTTTGTACATATTTTTTTATATACTTTTTTGCTCAACTTCATTTTTTGTGCTGCTTGAACCGTTCAACTCTGCCGGTTTGCTTAAGTTGGTTAGGAAGAAGTTTTCTTCTCTATTCAATCAGTTTGAAAGTATTTATTTTCCTCTTTCTCAATCTCCTCTTGGTTAAATAGAGAAGTAAGTAAATATAGAGTGTATACTAAAAAAAGAAGAAAAAAAAACTTTTTAACTTTTTTGGGAATAATAATGAAGGAAGGAAGAACAAAGGAGGAAAAGTCTTTTGCATTTTCGTTTTAAATGTTATGTGACTTGATTTCTAGCCTCTTCTTTCCTCGTTTTCCCCGGATTGCTCTTTTTTATTTTAAAAGGAACTTAACACTTTTTTAAGCGTCTATGGTACACCCCAAGTCTTTCAATGAAGACTAGTAGAAAATGTCATCAAAGTGGAACAAAGAGTTAGTTAAAAGGCAAAAGGATTTGTAGTGCTGCTGCTTCCTTTTTCAACTGCTGCTGCTAGATAAATGGTAAATTAAATCAGGAAGTTGTGTTCTCTATCGTAATAATATGCATATTATAAACTTTTCGAAGAAAAAGAGGAATCCTGTGGTGGTATCCATTTGTGCACTTTCTTCTCCTTTTATTTCTAGGTATATGAATTTATTTCATTGGAATGAACTAAAATTTCAAACGACGAAAAAACCAAAAGACGGGTATCGTTATGCAGATGGAAGTTCAGTGTCAATTTTCGGATTTATTGAGAGAGAGAACGCTTCCATAAACTTTCACCTAGAAATGGAAATTGTTGTAGATTCACATAGGTAGTTTTGTTTGACATGTCTCTATACTCACTAAAGAATATCAACCTTCAAAAGGTTGGGGAAAAAAAACAAACACAACTTTTCACTTCATTTTCGTTGTTGATGCGTTAAAAAGTGTCGAAGCGTATATATGGAAATGGGTGTTCAACCATGATTTTCATATGTGAAAAATTGTAAAGTGAAAATGATCGATTACTTTTCACTCTCTGCGCTATCCGGTCTGCATACGTGATTTTACCTCCTTTTTTATTACTTTCCTCTTTTCATTCCTTTCAAATGTAAATGGGCGGTAATGGCAGTTGTAATGTCATGTTATTTGTTTAGCAGTATATGAATTCATTACATGTACACTTCATCACTAACGCCATCACGTATGTACGTTTCTTTACAACAGCAGACCTCTAATAAGTATGACGCAATAATGCAATAATGAAACCAAATTCACAAAGCGAAAACCTTAAAAACCACAGTAGTACATGTTACGTGCACACCCTCTTCCCCTACTACAACCCTGTAGTTCTATGCCACTATTTTTTTGTATCAAGTTATTTTCTGTCCGAAAAAAAACGGAAACAAACTGGCCCTGTCAACTTTTGACAGATTGCGTGCACACACTTTGAACAAGTCCATTATAAATGTGTGTCCAGCAAAGTCCGGTTCAACTGGATGCTTGCTAGAATGAATCGGATAAAAATCGGGTGTAAGCACGGCATGGCCATTACCACCAACCGTGAAAAAAATAAAATACAGAGAGAGAGACAACAGCAAACCCCCGTTTTATTTTCCTTTTTGTTGTTGTTACCCATTCAGCATAAAATGTTCTGTTGTGTGTGGTGCGTGCCCAAAAAAAATACATTTATTCCCATATATTTATTTTACAAATTTGCCATTCTTTCCAACTGTTTTCTCTACCGCTGTGAGAATGTTGTTGCTTTTCGAATATGCTCGTTAGCGTTTGCAATAGGTACGCGTGTATGTATGTGGTACAAGAGCATGTTCCCTGACTTCCGTCTGTTTTTTTGGTTGGACGGAGACAGCAAGGCTAGACGTGAAAACGAAACTTACATAAAAACGCAAACCAACCAGCACCATCAGCAGCAGCAGCAGACTTGCAAAAATTACTCTGTAATTCACGCATGCATGCATATAACGAGCGAGAAAAAAAAGGACAAAAATCAAATATGCAAACGCAAAGTAGTGAACTCACATAAATAAGTAGCATATAAAAACCACAACCATTTATGCTACATCTACTACTTCCCTACGACTCTTGAGTGGCTCAAGGAAAAAGAGGGCATTTATTATCGGTTATATGTTCGAGTCTTATGCTCTGCTGCCTTTCTCTCTCTCTGTGTTTGGTTCTCTTTATTTGCATGACCATACAAAAAAAAGTTGCGAGGAGAAAAGAGTGAAAGCGTACATATAAAAGAGAAGAAGGACAATTTCATCCATTCATTCATTCTCAACAATCCTTTTACATCATCACGTTTCATTGGTTGGTTTTCACGATGGCTGGGAAAACTGGGCAAAATTCAGCAGCAGTCCCTATACCACTTCACTTTCACATTAAGTTACAACGGTAACTCGAAATGATGATGGTGGATTTTGCTTGTATTTCCACTACTACCAGTACGAAATCAGAATCAAAATGAATGGGCAAATGGAAAACTAGATTTTCCGTGGAAAAGTTATTTTTCAAAAATAACATATATTATACATGTAATAATATAAAGTAATGCAGCTTGCCACGCCAATTTTCCTTGGGAAATTTATACGCTCATACATTTCACGAAACCATGACCATCATCATCATCACCGTCATCTTCATGACTCTAGTATTGTATTTTGTAGCAGTAGTACCAGCCAAATGGTAGTCGCAACCAGAGAAAGCTGGTTGGTTGGTTGGTGGAGAAAGTCTGGAATCAGATTACCCACAGCAAGCAGCCTTCTTTAACCAGTCAATATAATAAAATAGCCAAACAGCTTGAATTGCAGCTTTCATTTTTCCTCATCTACCCATTACTAATAATACATATTCAAATTTACAAACAAGCGGGTATAGTATAGGAAGCAAAATGGTTGAGCAATTCGAAGAAAATTATTCTGCTAATAATAATAACGATATTGCCTTTTCTTCAGTCCTCCCGTTTTATGTCGGGGAATTTCTATCAAGCATTCTTTGTTATTGGTTGTATGTATATTTATATTTTCTCATTTTGTACCGTTCATGTCTTCTAGATATTTGATATATAAGTCAACAAACTACTCGACTTGTAAATGAATTTGTCAATGATATTTTTCCTTCTTCTGTCCTCTCGTCTCGTCGTCAGCTATATAGCTTGTCTAATCTGCAAAACACCACCAGGGTTTGACATGAAGGCTGATCGAAGAGGAGAACATTTTCTTAGTTTTATTCTTTAAACTTCTTCTTTTATGTATATCAGCCCAGTTTGGAATCATGAGCTGCTAGTTACAGTCACTCCAACTTACTTTTTTCTCATTTTATTGCCGTAATTCAATCCATGAATTGCAAAGAAATGGAAAAAAGGAAAGTTTAGTCAAGTGAGTCGTTTTATTTTTTTTTTAACTGCGCTTCTTTCTCCTTCTGTTTTTTCCTGCTGTCTTTTCTTCTTGTGTTGAAAAGGTAACGACGACGCAAGCAAAAAAAAGGACTACTGCTACTTGCCAAAATGCACGCAACTGAATAGAAAGGATAACAATAGTATACAGCTACTGTAGGACAATGTCTAAACAATTGTTTCATCGGAGTATATTGCTTCGACATTTGGTGAATGTCATGTCTTTATGCTTTTATCATATCACCAAATTATTCTGTTCCTGTTTTTCCAAAAATAAATATACTTTTACCCAAAACAAAAAATAAGTGCATATATCAGTATAGAATATAAATGTGTGAACTTCATCTAAGCAGCTATTCCATTCCAATATCCGTTCCATAAAACGAAATATATGTTTATGGGCTGCAGTGTAAAAGGCAATTGATTGCAACTGAATAGAAAGGATAACAATAGTATACAGCTACTGTAGGACAATGTCTAAACAATTGTTTCATCGGAGTATATTGCTTCGACATTGGTGAATGTCATGTCTTTATACTTTTATCATATCACCAAATTATTCTGTTCCTGTTTTTCCAAAAATAAATATATTTTCACCCAAAACAAAAGTAAATGCATGTATCAGTATAGAATATAGATGTGTGAACTTCAACTAAGCAGCTATTCCATTCCAATATCCGTTCCATAAAACGAAATATATGTTTATGGGCTGCAGTGTAAAAGGCAATTGATGGCAACTATGTATTTACTTCCATACAACCGCCAGGTAAACTTTTGTCCATTCAAAGGTAAAAAACCGGATTTTCTACGAAGTGATTGGATAATACTGTCTTGGTAAAACTTTTGCACACACACAAGAGTACATATACAAAATGCCCTTATGGCAAAAAAAAAGTTATATACATTATCCATTATTACTGGTCATTTTGCTGTTGTTGTTTTTTTGTTGTGAAATGTTTCCCTTATTTTCTCGTGCCTAGTGGCAGTAACAGTGACAAGGTAAATACAAAATGGATTAGAAAGTCAAGTGTCTCACTTTAGTTTTTGTAGAAAAGAAAGAGAAAAAACGTACGTACGGAAACTACTCTCGACTAGAGAGAGAGAGAGAGTCAGTATTATTATGGAACAAGGAAGGAAAACAGTAAAGGGCAATGTAATAAGTGACCCTCTATTATTATTACTTTAGGTGGTGACTACACATTTCCTATCACTATAAAACATGCACAAACAACACACGAGGAAGAGGGAAAGACAAGAAAAAATAAAATAAAATAAAGCTGATGGACAATTTTCCTTTTCGTGTGTTTTTCTACTTAAATGCTTACTGCTGCTGCTGTTGTTGTTGCAAAGATAAAGAAGAGATACATGCTTTACCATGTATTTTTGAAAGAGATGAAAAGGTAATTTTATAGCTGCAGTATGTTCAACGTTCTAGTAGTAGATAACATGGCATGCAATGCACCAAAAAACATTTTCAGAAATTGGGCAGGTAAAATTGAGCTTGTTTTTGGAATACTACTACACTGTCGATTATGAAAAAGTACAGTTTTGTTTTCTCTCTGTCTGTTTTACTACTTCTGTAAAAAAAATATTTTAGGGTTATTCACTCACTACTGACTTCAATCGGGAGTTGATGGAAAATGGACACACATTACTGGAAAGTATAGTCACACAAAAAATACATGTACAGTCTGAGTTCACAACATGCTTCTTGAAGTCAGGGTGTAATGGTCTATTGGGTACGCAACACAAGTATGAAAAGGTAATTTTATAGCTGCAGTATGTTCAACGTTCTAGTAGTAGATAACATGGCATGCAATGCACCAAAAAACATTTTCAGAAATTGGGCAGGTAAAATTTGAGCTTGTTTTTGGAATACTACTACACTGTCGATTATGAAAAAGTACAGTTTTGTTTTCTCTCGGTCTGTTTTACTACTTCTGTAAAAAAAATTTTTTAGGGTTACTCACTCACTACTGACTTCAATCGGGAGTTGATGGGAAATGGACACACATTATTGGAAAGTATAGTCACACAAAAAATACATGTACAGTCTGAGTTCACAACATGCTTCTTGAAGTCAGGGTGTAATGGTCTATTGGGTACGCAACACAAGTTGTAAAATTTGAGGTAAAATTTGCTCCAAGTTCATACTCTATGAATTTATGATTTTCTCAGTGATTTTTCAATACATAAATTCTCATGTCGTTTTCAAACCGGATGCAGCAGCCAATTTGTTTTACAGAGTTGTCATTAACCAATTTGATAAATTATAGGTTTCTATCTCTCTATATACTTATGTTTATGTAGAGAGGGTAGGGAGAGCATGACAAATACTAATCATTTTTTGATTTTGTACTACTTTCTTTAATTTCTCTGCTGGCAACTACGACTGTGCCCGTGTTCTCGTCTGACGAGAGACGTAGCAGCTTTCATGGGTACGAGGAAATTACATAATGCAGTGCATTTAATTGATATTATGCATTGCATGTGTTCTTTAATTTATTCACTATACTGCTCGAAAATTTTGTATCATTAAGGATAAAACAAAAAACGAGTTTGACAAAAAATTTAAGTTAAGAAATGGACTTACCAAGTGTTTGGCCCCATATCAGTCGGCCATCCTCACCCAAACACGCGCTCCTGGCGTCGAAGGGATTGGTAAATTGGATGAATGCGTATCCTTTATGCATTGAAATTCCTGAAAAAATTAGAAAGGTAAACGTATTATATTATTTGATTTTAAAATGTTTTAATATTAATTATAACCCTGAATGGGTTGTTTTCATTAGATGGTAAACTTATGTAAACGCTCGTAACAGTTGACTGTTAACCTTACTGCATTTGTGGAATTTTCTCAATTGCTTCAAGCCACAAGCCAAACTCATATATGATTTATAATATTCCAAACGGGTGAAATGATCAATAAGCCACATGATGCTCAACGGCAACTATAGATTTTGTAGGCATGTATGTAAATCCATGTACGTAACTCCATTATTTCTTTAATCAATCCGTGCAACTAATTGCATCCAAATTTGCTTGACAGTAAGTAAAATAGTACATACATAGCATCTCTACTCGTCATCATCACAAAAATACACGTACTAACATAACCAACTAATGAAGCGATGAAGGGAAAATCGTTCAAGCGCAAAAATATTCCAAATCTACCAAAGTGCTCATAGTTTTACTACTATTCCAATTTGCCAACTAGTGCCAAACCAAATAAACTGCCAACTTTCAATAACTCTTTTTTTGCTAAAAAATATACACAAATGCTTTTGAAAGTAGACTCTTCAATAGAAAAAAAGACCTCAAGTACATTCATTATACGTGTAAAGTATTTATTTTTATAGACCAAAAAGACGTATGCATACACAGCAAAAAAAAATCCGTTTCTACTTGCAAACATTTCACATCTCCCTTTCAAAAGCAAAAGTAGCAGTCAAATAGCACATAGCTTAATTTGTTGTTCATCCTTCTCCTCCATTCAAAAAAAAATTAAACTAATGAGTCGAGACAGTCTCTGTCAGACTGAAAGGAAAGCAGCAGCTCATCATATCATTCCACTTAACAATGCCTATTCATTTCTTAATGTCCTCTCTTCTCTCTCCTTGATGCATTTTTTTCTGTCTGGCATTAACATAGCATTAAACACTCAAGAAGAAGACTCATCAAAGCTCCATTTTCAGTCAGTTCAATGTTCTGACTGTGAGCTCTGAATTAACTTTTTTGCATACCGCAAAGTCAATCCCGTAAAAGTCCTAAACATAATATTATCACTACTACGACTTTTGCATATCGAGTCTTGATACTTTTTTTTACTGTCATTATCATTAAAATCAAAATCATCACTTGCAGACGAAAATTGATTACCAACTTTAATTTGCATAATGAAGCCAGTATACATATATGTAACACGGATTAAAAATCAAATCCAGG
>JAHZMZ010001177.1:0-35121 GCA_027743805.1 Lepidocyrtoides sp. E14 | reverse complement strand
ATTTCGGTGTAAAGGATCCATGGCTATGCTACTGTTTATACTGTAGAGACAAGATCACTTAACAGTAGTGAAAGTCCTTGTGTGTGTGTGTGTGCTTCCTAACGAGATGAATGAATGAACCAAAAAAAAACTACACTTGTTTTTGTTGAGTTATCTTAGTCACAAGGGAGGGTAGAAAGTTGACACCCGAAAATGAATGTCTTGTATGAAAAACAGTTGAGCAGCAAAATGTGTGTGCATTAATAGTAGCTTTTCTGTTTTGGTGGGATGGTACACTTTTTGGTTTCGTTGTTCAACTTTTTTTGTTGCGGTAAAATGAAAGCAGCTAGACTTTTATCTACACATATTATAAATAGTGCCTCTTTCCTTTACTACTACTCCTGTGTTCTCTCCTTGGCTCTTGGAGTCTAGGCAAAACTATGCGGTTTGGTTTCTCTCGTTTGGTTAAGCAAAACCAAAGTTACACATAAGCCAAAAGGCATTCTGAAGACCGATAGACATTGATATTGAAAGCTACGACAGTGTCGAACTTAATATTATGCGTATATAAATGTATATTGTCTCCACTACTTTCCCTTTCTGTCACGTTGCTTGCTTTAAGAAGGTTTAGGTCCTAGTCCTGCTGGCGCTGATTCAGGAAAAGGCTATGTAAGGTAACGAAAACCTTTTGTTTTCTAGGTGAAAAAATCAAATTTGTACCTAATGTATTCATCCTCAAGAAGCACAGAAATATAACAGTAGGGAACAGTCGGGACGATGTGCAAGCAAGTGAAAGTAGGAGGAGAAAGCTCAATGAATAGGAAGGCATCCTCAAGGGACAGATGACAGAAAGAGTCTTGTACTTTCTCTCTATTATATTGCGAATGTTCACTATGACAGGCTATTTTCAGTATTTCCTATTGAGGTTAGAAAAGGAAAAGATGTAACTTTACAGCAGCGCGCCAGCTGTTCGCATTTTCAATGCTGCTGTTCCTTTTTCCACTTTCTCCAACAGCATCACCATCAACCCTCAGCACTTTGGATTGTACATGAGGAAGGAAATAAAGAAGCAGTACGAGATGCTCTCATGAGGAGACAGTGCTGTGTAAAAAGGGGAAAGTTCAAAACGATTTAAGCCGTCTGGCAAGTACTTCTCTTTACAATTTTTTTTTTACTTTAATCGAACAGCTTTAACAGGAGTACCAATAACAATGCAAAACGACTGACACTAGACACAATACTAACAGAATAATATACAAGGACTACAACTTTTTTTAGATACAAGCATAGGTAAATGCACAGATATAGGTATACTACATGAAAGAGCTATGAATATTTTTTTTATAGAAAATGAGAAACATTGCAACACTACAACAGCTAACAAGAGGATTAGTGTCTTTTGCTGATCAATATATATACTGTGGTTTAGTACATTAGAGACATGACATGACAAAATGATATTTCATAGAAGTGGGTCTATATAGGTATGCATACATTCATTTATTTGCACTGTTGATTTCAAGGACACCTTTCCCTGTAGAGAAGTTCGGTATTTATTCGGCATAAAACTATAAAATGGCAGCAAATGGTAATATTTTTGGTAGTAGAGCTGTGCAGGAAATCTAAAAGCTAAATGTTGTTGCTATAAAATGTGAGAAAGAGGCTTTCCGGAATGTAGGAAATTGTAAGAACTAATGAGAATTCCTTTTAATTTATTGAACAAAGCTTCATTTGAGAGAATGAGAGACTTTTATCCTTTTGCTTTGTTTGGAGATCAGAGAAAATTGGAGAAAAGCGTTGTTATGAAGTAGAGCCTGCATGCATATTTACGTATTTGCATAATAATGATTGCCAAAATGCAAATAACTGCTTTCCAACTGAAAAGAGAACAATGAAGCTGAGTGTGAGATAGCATAAAAAGATTTTGCTTTGCTATCATCGAAAATATGTTAAAACGATAAAGTGCAAAGTTATGAATGTATGCCTAACTACATTATTTGCGTAGGTGAAATTGAAGGCATGCATAAACGTGGCAAATGAGAAAACAGAGTGTCGTACAAAATGGAAGCATATAATAATAAAATAGGAAAGTGAACAGGTAAGTGCTCCTTCCTAATGCAATATTATATGGCTAGAGAATATGTGTGCAGTCATGGCTAGGGATTGATGGTGACTTTTATGGAAGATATGCAAACTACTTGTGACATTTTTAGTGGTAGTAGTACTGAATGAGCAAGCTGTTTGTTTTTTTCGGTGACAAATGTAATAATAAAATTTCCAACAGCGCACTACTGCGTTTGTTTGCATTCATTCGCAAAAACTATAGGGAAGTGAAACGAAAAAAGTAATAAAATGCCATCGTTCCTCGTACTCGTAAAAACCAAAAAGATAAAACAAAAGGGACAGATGGACATTATTTACTCTTCTCTTCTATCTTTATACACATATCCGTGTATATATGCATTGTAATATCTGCTCGTGCAGTAGTATAATCAGGAAGGTAATCCAAAGTTGTAAAAAAGCATAAACAAACACCTGCTTAAATCAATGAATTCAGAGTTAGTGATAGGAAAAGAGGAAGGCGGGTTTTGCATGCTCATCATGTTTTACGTTCATCATGTATAAGTTTTGTACATGTATTCGTTGTAGCAAGTCAATTAAATAGACAGTTTTAATGAACTTTTTATGGTCGTTAGTCAAACAGAAGTTCCATTGATAGTATATGAGCAAAGTCTTGCAGTTGGGAAATAATTAAATTTTCTGTACTTTTAATAAAAACCTCACCTACCTGTTGAGAGAAAAGGTTTTTCATAAAAGAAACTAGACTGAACTTTCTACTTATTTATAGACATGCAAATATGTATGTTATACTCTTAGCATTAGATGAGGAAAATGTGCATTTTTTTTCGCCAAAGTTGTAAATGATCAAGTTTTAATGAGCTAGTGAATAATGACTCTGTACGAAACTCACAACATGCAGAAGTGAAAGTAGATTTAGAGTTAGTTAACGAATAAGCATACATCACATCTTACCTTATATTTGCCCAGGAACAAAGTGAAACCTTGTATAACTGCTATTTTCGCTCAAGGTCAACAGCAATGTTGATGGTGATGTAACGACAACAATGATTTTGAGTAGGGAATATTCTTGGGTGCTCTCACCGATAACTATGTATGTATAATGATTATTATTATTATGATTAAAGTTTTGTGGGAACAGGCAACCACTTCCCCATGAAGAGTTTCTACAAGTTTCTGCACGTGAAATGTAGGAATGATAATGGTAATAATGACTTGTTGAGTTGTAGTACTAGTGGTAACAATTATTTATTCCAATATTGCCTTGCTTGAGACAGCAGGTGAAGGTGAAAGCTCGCTAAAAGACAGAAAGAAACAGATTGCAGATACACGTCGTGCAATGTTGCAGGAAATGGATGGAGTGAACGAGCACAAATGTGATGGTACTGCTCCACTACTGCTAACCTGGAGCACAAGTTTATCTCTGTGCACTACTGGCGACGACCGACCCTCTCAAATCTGAAGCACTACTGAAGATCATTAATATTATTGAAGTGTATATAAAGGAGGGAGAAGGGAAGCTTTCTGACTGATATATGGTTATTGCACATTAGATTCGCAAACAAGCAGTCGATATGCACAAACATGAGCTCCAGCAGTTACTACTACTACTACTACCACTGCTACGACTGCTGGTTTATTCTGTCTTTTCTCCATTGTGACTCTGCTAGTTTTGCTACTGCTGCTTCTGGAATTTGGTAGATATTACACTGGTTCAAATGGTGTAATAAAACCATTGGCACCAAAACGGGCATGCATTCAATATCTCCCGTATGGTTTCTTCTTTTTTGGATGAAGCTATTCCTGGGAAACGCTTTTTCCTAACAAGGGTGATAGTGAGATGACGAGGGGTAAGCATGTAGAAGCAGACAAGTGGTGGTATGGGTAGCACAATTTTACAATAGAATAAATATAAATTCCGCACAAGGGAGATCTCAGATCTCCTCTGAAAAACCGTTGTAGTAAGCGAAATGTATAGGGGACATTTAATCCGAAGCGAGCGAGGAAGGACGTCAACAATCCACTTTGTTCTCTGTCTCTTCGTCTATCCTTTTTTGTACACTTGTTTTTCCACAGATCTAAGATCTCCATGAAATTGAAATTATTTTTTATATGATGACAGTGTTAAGTATTTGCAAACTACTATACACTTCATGCAGTCACAATGAAAGATATGGGGGTGTCGTATTTTATTATCTGCTGGGGTTGGATTCGAAATTAAGAAGTCTTGTAGGACTGATGTAAAAGCAGCTGGTGGTATCAGTGTAGTGTTGTACAAATAACAAAAAAAAACTGTATTCCGTATAGCCAGTAAAAATATTTCTTTTCCCCGTTTTATGGTACAAATACTTTTTTATTACTGCTGAGCCACTTTGTTTGATTATCTCATCTGTGGGTAGCTATATCATCTAAACGCTTTATTATGTGTGATATTGTTAGATGGATACGATAATAATTATTATAAACGATAGAATGGAAAAGTTATATCTTTTACACATTTCTCCAAACTTCTGCCAAAAGCACATTGTATACTTACGATATCGTTACATCACAGGCAAGCGTTGGTAGCAAAAATGCAAAAAAAGAAAGGTTATAATAAAAAAGTCTATTATGGCAAAGAATAATAGAATATTGGAGAAATATCTACTAACAGCGTCACTACCTTGTTACTGTCCCGCTCTCTTTTTCTTTACGTACAGCATACGTACATAAATACTTTAGAATTTATAGAACAATGCAACACGGGAAAGAAATAAAAAGTAAAACAACAGGATAAATGCAGAAACACATACATACAAAGTAGCAGCAGGCGGCGTGCAAAGTATAGACCAGTGGAAAAGGAAAGGTGGCTTTTCTTCCCACTTTGGCTACTACTACTACTACTACAAAAGTGCCTGTGGCTTACCATGCTCATTCATATACATGACAAAGAAAGCACGTAGTACGGTGAAAAAGGCAAGATATTATATAATACTGAATGGTGGAAAGGCAACTGCAGTGTAAGTTTTGGCGTCAATCCCACTTTAAAAGTAGAATGAAAAGGGAATAAAAGTTAAATACAAAGTATGTAATATGAGAATGAGAAACTACGAAAGTACACAAGGCATCGAGATGTATGCATATTCCCTTCAGTTCAGATATAATAAGCAATTTAAAAGGGCTTAGCCACATTGTATACGCCACCAGTGACGAAAGAGTTTTTAAGCGAAAAGAAAATTCACGAACCACTTTCTTTTTTTCTCATTTCTTAAGATAATATAATTGTGTGTGCCATTAGTTCTGGCCTTGATATAGAATGAGTGGTGGTGCGGTGTCTTTGTTGGATAATGAAGACATTTTCAGAGAGCAGCCATTATTTCATTACTGATGTAAGTAGTAGCTCCCATTTTAAAAATTATGTATAAGGCTAGCAAAGTGCTGCTACGCATCATCATCACCACCCCTGCCGTTCATAATGGTAATTATTTTTAACAGCATTTTTGAGAGAAATGGAATTAAAGAAGATCCATTGAAGAGATTCAACTTAAAAGTTGAAAACTATTTAAAAGTGCACACTTGAAAGAACCAGCATACCGTTATACTACCCATTCACGTAGGCACATATAGCAATGTAGACAGAAATATGCTGCACATTTACTTTAAGCTCCAGCTTGAGATAGCGCAATGTTGAACGGCTTGACTGATTCTTTTTTTTTTCTCTTTGTTATTATTGTCCCTCTCAACTAATATAAAATGTACTAGTAATACTACTTTCACTTACTTTTTTGCCGAGTTCTTTCTCGGATCTTGTACCGACCCTATTTTCTTGGCAGATGTATACACACACACACACGCCATGATTTCTAGAGTTTGAGGGAAAATGGAATAATAGTAGAGTGGTATGTGCTCTATCGTCAGAACCGTTCTATAATTGTTAGAGTATGAGGCTTATTCCATAGGGAATCATGTACAATAAGGGGACTTGCACACTTGCAAATTTCTTTCGTTGCCATCATGCCATTGCGTATTATTGGGTACCAAAGTAAGTAGGTGTGCAGAAGAGAGAAAGTGAGAGAGAGAGAGAGAGAGAGAGAGAGTGCACAACACTTGAGTATAAAGCCGTTGTTGCGAAAATACACACAATTTATTTTTCAACTGTATAAATACAATACAGATGCATTAAAACTATCTATGCTTAAAGCGCTTTTCATATTTTTATATTCAACTTCATACGACTCAACAGACATGCTCAACTACGATACTGCTGCTTTTTGAGTGGTATGAAAACCAAAATGTGATTCATTCCGAAGATGACGAGTACTTTCGGTTTGTTTGGTTGGGGTATTGTGTTTCTGTTCCAGCATCAGCATGCTAAAGTTCTCATGATGTGTCTCTCCATTTTTTTGTATTATTTTCCCCCAAATTCTTGTTCTCAGTCAGTTCCTATTGATATCCATTCTTCTCTGGTGGTTGGTGAAAGGTTGTCTGTCTACAGTAAACACAAAGGAAATGGAAAAAATGAGAAAATGAAAGAAAGCAAAGAGAAAAAACTGCTGGATGGTTGAGCTGCTGGTGTGTAGAGCTTGATCCGGTCATGTAATATTTATAAACTATCAAAAATGTTCGATTTTGACTATCCACTGTCACTAGTCGTCATGTTTTGTTTTTATCAACCGTGAAGTGCTTGTTGAAACGCTTCACTTTGTATGTTACTACTTTGATCATTATCATTATTATTTGCTTGCGGTTTGCATGTAAAACATATGCTTGTTGAAAATTGCCTAGTGAATGGCCCATGCTCTAAATTGTTCAAGAAAATGATGATGATGGTGAAAGGCGAGTGAAAAATTTGTGGAGAAAATTGCATACATACATAGATAAATGTTTCGTACTCTTGTCAAACCTTCTTTTTCTTGTCTTTCATTTATTTTTAAAGATAAAAAACATTCTGCGTAAATATACAACCTGTATAATACAGGCATATTATTATGTATTTATATAACACGTAGGAGCATAATGGCAGAGGCATTCTCTATTGCCGTCAGACATTTCGACCGTGAAACTAATACATACACCGTCGTCACTGTATTATGTCTTGTAGGAAGAAAAGAAAAGAGAAAAATCGCGAAGCTTAATACGATAAGATGTAATTTAATAGAAGCATCGTTAGTAAGAGAATGAATCCTTAGGCTCAAAAAAAATCCGTAGGAGTTTCTGTCATGAGCAAGGATAAATTTATCTATTTTCCTCCATGTAGGCATATATGTACATCATGCCATCATGCTCTTCCAGTTTTTATGATTACACTGGAGCGTATCTGCTGTTTCACGGTTTCATGTTTGTCCCTTGATAAATATCACATATTATACGAGGTTTTTTTTTTGTTTCCTGTTGCTTTTAGCAAAATTCATTTTTGTCATGAATAGCTTACCTTGGATTTTGGATATCTAAATACGTAGTCATAATAATTTCAATATTAGATTGCGTGGAACTAATACTAATAATTTAATTCAGTTTTTTAGCCGTTCTGTATTACGTATTTATACATGTTGGGTAGATATCTCTATCATTGGTTTTCTTTTGGAATTTTATATTGAAACATTCCAGTAGGGTTGCAAACAGTAGTAAAACCTTTGTTTGCTCTTCAATCATTTATTCAAGCAAAAGCCTTTATGATTCTCATGGTTCTTCTTTGCGAGTGCAGTGCAGCGGGCAAATAAGTTTTGTAAATATATGGGCAACACGGCAGCAGGTAATTGCTGAGGTAGGAATGGAGTTCAATCAAGTTCAATGTAATATAGGAGTACTAAAATGTAACTTGTTGGCTTTACAACGTATCCAGTGAATAATTTACTATGAATACGTAATAAGTACATTCAGGAGCAACAATATTGCTGGGGAAAATTGGAAATGAAAGTTTTCTCATTTCGTTGCGAGTGACACATTTCAAAATGTACTAAGACTTGGATAATATTTTATGCATATGGAAAACGTGATGCATAAAAGTTTGAACAGGATATTGAGTTTACACATGGATAATGGAATATATTCAATTACAGAAATAATCTGATATTATCCTTCACGGTTGAGAATAAATGTATATACTGTCTTTTCCACAAAAGGGGAAAGTTGATTATATAGTATAAACAAAAAGATAATTAACTTTCTCCTGTACTTGTGTGTAAGTAACAACTGCCTCACAAGATTATAAGTACTCTTTGACAAAACAACCCAGCAAAAGTAACACACATATGTGTGGTTTTTATCACTTAACAAAGAACGGGTAGAATGAAAAGGGAAGGAGAAAGAAAAAGAGAAAGCACATATTTGTCCTTCTCATTGCCCCTTTCAAAAGTTTATGGGGAAAGGAAGATGTCAGGAAACAAGTAAGATAATATTGTTGTTGTAATTTACATCTGATGTTGATGTCTTTCTTCATTTGTTTTTTAGCCTATTCTAATCTATTTGCATGTGCCACAACAACAAGGAGTATGAAAGTGTGTGTCCCATTGGGTGACTCGAACATACAAAATTTTCTATTCTAACCACAGCATACAGAGCTACAAGTTTTAGGAAAATTACTTTCCGTGATACAAACTTGTAAAAGAGGAAATCTTCATTGCATTGCAATCAATAGCATGGAAGAAGTTCTTCCGAAGAACGCATATATGAGTAGTTTTGTTGAGCAAATAAATTGAGCTGAGAGTAGTAGAAAAGTTTGGTAGTAAAAAAGTATAAGCAAGCTTAGTTTTGTTTATTCATATTATTTTTTGTTTGACTTTCTTTAGCAAGGATATATTATTTGTAGCTTCATTTTTTATGTATTGATTAGAAGAAGGTGTGTATGGAGTGAAGAAAAAAGCCCAAAGTGCGTGGCATGTTTTTTCGATCTTTTTTTCTCTTAAAACTTGATGCAAAAGTATTCGTTTAAGTTAAATGTACAAATAGTTCTCTACAACGCTTCAGTTTTAGGTATTTACAAAGCAGACAGCCGGGTTTTTCAGCAGGTTGAACCACTTCCACATGTATGAATATCTTTCAATGCACCCATAGACAGACCTATATACAGTGTAAGATTTGCGCACTTGAGATAATCGATATTGGAAACTATAGCATGGAAAAGTAGCGGTGGAGGGCTGTGTTGGTGGTGTCGGAGAAAAGAAGGGGAAATATGTGGCCTTTTTTTACCTTCTACAAACCGGCTGACATTTCCAATGTCTTGCATATGCTCATGCCTGCTTACCAGCCACATTTGATTCATATTGAAAACAAGCATGGAACATTTCCTATACGTTATCCATATGGCAGGTTCTTGATCCACGTATTTCTAGTTAGTGAGATGATGAAATATAAGCAAAATTCCAAATTGCATTGTCGCTAACGTCAATGCACATTTTGTTACGTTTAACAAGCTTACGATAGTTTCCTATATTTTTGATACAGCTGTCCTTTCGTAGCCAATCAATCTCATTAAGAAATATGCATCATCAGGCAAAAAAAATCGTTAGGTTTTACGTAAATACTAATTGTGTTAATAATAATCCCATGGAACAAATAACTATACCATATTTTTCGTGTAGTTGTTGCAAAGCAGTAGAGTATTCACTGCTCAACTATAGTTTAATCAGTTTGACTTTTTGAATGATTAGTTGGTGAAAGTCTGCATGCATAAATGTATTAAAATGCGTGTGTATTCGCTGTGCAGCATATCAAACAGAGTGAGTGAAAGTTGATTATTTGTGTTTGCACAGAAAACAGCTTGAACCTGAAGAACTGAAACTGCTCAAGAAGACAATTTACATCCTACTTCTCTTGCGGCCTTGAATGCTGAATCTATCGTCAACCCAGTTTTTTTCCAACGCTTAACTTCAACTTGAAGTAGTAGCAAGCAGCCAAAATGACTATCTGTAAATAAAAAGTCTCGTGTTTTCTTAGTTCAGCGTGTATTATTCGTGTCATAAGACGATAATGATTAATGCTTTATTAACAATGGCACTTTTTGTATAAAATTTCTGTCAAAACTTGTGTGTGAAGAGCTGCGCGAGTCAAGTATCCATTGTCTGGTAGTTTGCAGAAAATGCTGTGTGGATTGTGATAAAGTGTACTTGAGTGAATGATATTTTTTGTGTCGTATACTCCTTATTGCTCAATTTCAACATACTCTTGTAATAACAGATTTTGAACTTTAAAAAATATAAAAATGATAAAATACTGTCAGATTATGGACTATGACTCCATAGTTCAGGACCTTGTGGCTCCTGGCGACTCTGTGCTTTCTACGGTGGAATGTAGCTGGAATGATTCATTTAGAATACTGGCGTTGGTGGAACATCCTAGCTGGAATGGAGGAACCAAACCAGAGCAGGGTCAGCTTTCTCCGGATTCCCGAGAGTTTGCTATCCTGTTTCTCGATGGAAGAGCACCGATACTGACAAAAAAGGATCTGAACATGGTTCATGTTATTCCGGTCAGTGGAAGTACTTTCACTTGCGAAATAGGTACTTTGTATTAAACAATTAAAATCTTCGTTATTAATTCATACATTTTTATGGCTTAAGCATGTTCATTTGGCCGCGATGACGCTTCGATTTAAGTTTCTTCACGACCTATATACTCTTTTTAGTTAGGCTTTTGTAGCAATTATCCAGATGTTCTACGATTTTAATTAATGCGTATTGCTGTTTGATTAGACATGGAAAGTTGCGGAGAGGATGGCGAAATTTGCGTGAAGCTGGCTCCCAACCTTCTTGAGGCTGAAATTCTTGTAAAAATGGCTCCCGGAAACCGTTCGCAAAACTTTATTGATGAAGTGTTTCGTGCTGCCCAAAGTAAGTTCTATGTTCAATACATTGTACATAATACGACGGTATAAAGGATATACCACCAATTTGTATGTACATTTCGTTTCGTGAATGCTTTCTTTATTTGATAATGAATCAGCACAATATTAAATCTCCTCCTGCTGGCTATTGTGGTGGTACATAAAACATGTGAAAACTTTTAATCCTCAGTAATTACGTAATGTTATGTTTTTTATTTAACTTGCTTGTCTCACAAACTTTCATTTAGCTTGCAAACTTTTGTTTCCAGATTGTATGATTAAAATGCAATACTCATACAATGCTCTCTATTCTCTTACTATTATGTGATGTGTGTATATATGTATAACGCCTGCTGTTCATCCAAAGCCTTTCTCTCGCTTGTAGTGCCATCATTGTTCTCGTACGTAGTGCACGGTAGCATTTCACCGAGAAAACGCTTAATGCTTTCTTTTTACACCGTCGAATTGGGTACTTAATTAAATGCATGAAAATGGATGATACGTCTTATACAGCATTGAACAATTCTTTGCCATGCATAGCTTGTCTTATGAAATGATCACCTTTTATGAAATAAGACATTTTTGAGTAATATTTGGTGTATATTACTACTGAACTGTTTCCAGTTTGCTACATAATCTGCACAATTTATAAGCAAATGGAATCTGAGAATTGGAAATCAGTTTTTAGTAACAGCTTATTAGGTATTATGCCCTTTTGTAAATTGAAACTAAATTTCCTTCCTTCCTTCCTTTAAATTATGAGAACTCACAATTAGAAGCAAAATTACCATTGCCTTATTTGCAGAATTTTATTCATTGAAATAATTGTTAAATGCATGTGCACGTTACTGTGAATCCCGGTGAACTGATACTCGTGGGAGGAGAGGAGCTAATTAAATGATTTTTCTGTCAATGCATACATTCAACCAAACCAGGCACATTACTGAAATCTTGAAAAATGCAAATATATATATGTAGATGTCATCTAATAAACTATCGACCCGCTCAATATCTACTTCTTATTAATTTTGGCATTATTTTTTCTATCCACTTCGACAGCTTAAGTTATAACTGTAAGTAAGTATATGTACATAAATACATAGTTTGAACATTTTGGCGAACATTGATTTCCCTTTTTGCTTTCTTGGATTTTGATGCAAGGGAAATGGTAAATTGGTAAGCAATTTCCTTCTTGGAAACATCAGTATATACAAAAACCCTGTTCGTCCGTTAGGTTTATTAAAATATACCAACAAAAGAAGAATATTGGGCAATATATGTACTACCTAGTAATAACAATCATCATTACTTCGGAACCTCTGAAAATAATGATTTTCGCAATGTTATAATGTTATGTCAAAAGTGATTACTACTACCATTAGTAGTAAAGCCATTTAGATACTCAAAGAAACTCACGCTAAAATAATAATCTTTATTTTTGAAATGTGCATGAGTATAGTAGGTAATTTGTTTTCAGCTTCATTTAGCAAACGTTTTCGTTTGATGTATATGCACTTATCTCCCTCAATTCCACACACAACCATAGCATACCGATAAGTAGAAAAGTTTCTGCTTTCTGTTGCAGAACAGCAAAATGGGAAGATGTAATGGGTACAAAACTCTGATAATGTATCATGGTAAAATGATGATGAGAAGACATTACCAAACAGGAGTATATGCATAGCAGCAGTAGAACCAGAACCACTAATGGAACCACCACCACCACCATTTCATTTTTAGTCCCATTCATTTAAGCTTAAAAACCATCATGTTGTACCAAAGGGTATGAATATGAATCACCAATTTCAGCTCCTTTTAGTTTCAACGTTGATCGTTGAAATGGGAAAACAAGGATAACATGAATTAGAGGGCATTTAGGATGGGAATATCTAATATGAATATTATGCAGAAAATATTATTTCCTTTACAAATTTCACATATCTTCATCCTCCAACTGATCTGGAGTAATGCAAAATCGTTAAAAAAATGTCGATCTGGTTATTATATTTCTAGATAATGCATGACGGTAGAGGACGTTGTCAGAATAAGAATTTTTAAATTTCCATCAGTTGCTATCATGCTATTCAAGGAAAGTGGAAACTTATGTCTACATTTACACACACAGCCATCAGTACATAAAATACTCACAGTTGTGTTGAATCTTGTTACGTGAATCTCATGTGCTGCTATACTCTATTGGAAAAAAACTTGAAAGTTGAAGCAAGCATTTTTTCATAAACACATACGTCACACACACTAGTCTTTCTTGAACTCTTGATATTTTTTAAATGCATACTTATGCTGTTTTGATGGGAATTGGGAGTGTGTAGCATAGGAGCATCTCAGCCTATTATATTTTTGAAAAACACTTTAAAATATTATGCTATGTTATCCTATTACCTATGTAAAAAAATCTGTACAGAACGAAACATTTGTATAAATTGTATGCTTTGTTTCTCATTGTAATTTATATCTTTATGCCAAAGATACTCAAGGCCACGGAAGGAGTCGTATGCATATCATCGTCATTATTATACATACCTATTTGTTTGTATCTGCTATCTCAATACAAACTTACTACTACCACATCTCACTCTGTAGATTGTGATGTTTGCGTACGAGAACTGAATTCAGCAGATGAATATACCAATTTTTTATATGTTCACGGATAAAATTACACATTGGCCATAACTTCCAATATATTCTGATTTTATTATTTTTTATGATAGTGGTGGTGTCTGGTTGATTGTTTGGACAGGTTCATGTGTGGTGTCGTGTGCTTTTACAATGCATGCATTTTTACGTGGTATTGATGTTCTTTGGGGAATGATGATGATGATCTTCGTAAAAAAAAGATATAGAAATGATCCGATACGAACACCAACTGATTGTGGGTGTGTAGTGCGTGTGCATTTTACAGCGTTGATTTGCCTTTGTAATGCTAAATTTTAATGTAATATCACTTGCTAGTCGTAAAATTGTCATAATTTGGGATTAAAAACAAGTGCGTAGTTTTTCAATGTATGTATGGGAATGAAAGGAGTCCACCCACGTTTAGTTGTGTAGTCGGCCTCTTATTTACAATTTTTATTCTGCAACTGTCTAGTTTATTCTCCCAGAAATATAGACGTCACACTGCACTGTAGAAATTAAATAAAATAGACTAGTACGTAATTGAACCATGCAAGTGTGTCCGACGACTCTCCTTTCGTCATGCAAAACCGATGATGACTGAAAATCAAAAAAAAAGTTGAATGAGAGAGAACAAAGAACTCATTCAGCATCATTTTTATAACTTGCGGCATGCTACAATAGTTGATTTAAATATGAAATGTACAAAGTTATATTTAGTCAAATACAAAAGTCACAGTTGTTGGCTGTTACTAGACAGATTCCATTATTGTCATAATTTTACCATTCCACGTCAAATATAATTTCAGTTTTCGTACGTAGGCATGTATCATTTCTACTACAAATGGGATTGAAAGATGTCGTGAAACATTAATGAACATTATATCATACAAGAGAAAAAAATGATAAAACTTTAGATACACGAGTGAACCGAAAAGTTATTTCAATGTTCCGGAAGGCATGTGACGGTGACAGGTGACAACTGGCAATGATGTTCCCAGACATGTTCTTGTTGATGACAACAAAGTATAAACAGTACTGTTTCTTTACTTCGCAACGATAAATTGTCATTTTCTGTGTAAAACCGAAACATTGTATCATTTTATTATTGAAAGCCATGCATGCATACATACGTTACACGAACAAAAGTATGAAGGTTTTTTTCAGTTTTTTACTGCACGAAAACCGTTTTGTAACTTTCTTTGAAATGATTTTACAAACAATCAATCAAGCAGTAATGACTTTTTGAACATTGCTGTCGCATGTCGAACCAGTCTTACAATGTATTTCATATTTTATTACTTCTACTAGCATCTAGAAGTTCCTATATAATTTCATTTATCATGGAAAAATAAACGTTCGCTCCCTGTGGGAAATGAATCGTCAATAATAATATCACATCGAAATCACTTTCAATGGAATCTTGTGAACTTTTGCTGTTCGTAAGAGTGTGACGTATAGGGAGTGAGGGAAAGTCGGGAAAGTGAAATGAAAGCTTTTTCATTAAATTTGGTGAAAGCAAAACAACTTTTGATGCTAATATCACTGGGCTGAGGATGTATGCTCATTCAGAACTGGCTACAAGTGGAACGTCAAGGTATAATATGAAATATGTATCACAATTTAAAACCTTTTGACTACAAAATGCAAGACTTTTTTTGACAATTTGGTGTACTGAAAGACGCTGATTTGAACAGAATGAATAAAAAATAATTTGAATGAGTATTTAGCGTCAAAAGTTGTTTTTACAATAATTCTTATATGACGTTGATACAAATTAATGTTGAAAGCTTTGACTGAAGCCAATCTAGAAGTGTCTAAATAAGATGGCATTTCTTTCTCTAAATTTTACCAATTTCGACACAAAAGTTGAAGGAGGGTGAGGGAAACTTACAGATTTATTAACATCCTGTTGTGCAGGACAAAAAGGTCAAACTATATGTAAATTCTATTAAATACACATTTTTATTATGTTTCTGATTCTGGTAGAATGCGACCCCCATCATGTGTAGAAAAAATTCGTAGTAGTGCAAATTGTTTTCCCAAGGTTAGTTGAGACCAAAATATCTAAATGAGTTTTATTACGACAACGATCATTTCGTTATCACATAACGCTCAGTTCTGACATTTTGTACGATTTTATAAGTGCAAGGCAATAGTGAATATTCTAATTATAAGCTTATTCCAATTATTACCCTTATTATTTAGGTCAATGTCATTTTTTATTACACAAGAAAAGAAATTCCTTTTTTTTATCTTATATAATGCAATATCACGGCCTTAAGCGACTTTTTGGGTCGGGGAAAATGTGCAATCAAAATATTATTATCACTTATGCACTTTTGGCTTGCGACATTTATTTGACTTGAATTCATTAGATGATCATCATCAAATTTTTAAATTCAGTATTGTCTTTAATTTGGAGATGAAAGGAAGGCATTAATTTTGCATGGAATGTAGCAGAGTTGGCTAGTTTTTTTTGTAAATACGCAACAACGCAACCATGATCAGCAATGGTGTACATACTATTTGCAGTTGGTTTTCCACTCATTTTTAGTCCTTGATTGTTTATCTGGAATCAATTCCAATTGTAACTTTTAGCTGTTGGTTTTTTCATCGTGGTCTAAGTGGTTATGTAGTTTCCGTTCTGGGTTCTTTGGTTTAATTAGACACTTGCACTTGAGAAATAAGCAAGAAAAAAATTAAAGCAGCGCAGTAAATAAGCTGAATTCACCAATAGATAAAAAGGCCGAGTATTTGCAAACATATTTACTTAAGGTGTGCATACAAATAAACTGCATAGGTATTAGATATTGCATATATGTACATATATGACTCGATTCCTAAATTATGTTTATTGGCCCATTTCACACAAGTCTTGTATTTTGTTTTCAAGTAGGTATTCTTGCATTGTGCTTTGTGCTATTAACCCTTGGCTTAATTGGTGCAAAACTAGGTGACTGAATTAATCATGTCTGTAAACCACTCGCACTCATTTTGACGATATGAGATGAAACTTGTTCTTGTCTTATCTATATATCTATTATATCTTATGTACATGCAATTGCGTTCAGTATGGAAAAAAAAGTCATTCTGTCAGCCAATAATATAAGGCATACACGCGTATATTGTATATTAACTGTTGGTCGGTCTTTCATTAAATAATGCTCATGATTAAATATTACAGTGTTCTTATGTTTGCTCAAGTTAATTACGATGATGATGATGATGATATAGATTCGTCATCATCATTATCCATGTTTGTATAGCAGATACCTAAATAGTTTGAAATTGTGTTTCTACTTTGACTCTACATGAATTGCAGTTGCCTCAAGTTGTAATGTGGCGTCCTCAGCAGCAGTACAGGAGGGAGCAGATAGAAACAACATCAGTGCAAATAGCATAATAGCATCACCCGCAGCACCAACAGCAGCAGTATCGTCATCAGTGAGCTCAACATTCCCCTGGCTGGCGTACTATGAAGATCTCGTGAGAAGTTCTACAAACAACTACTTCAACAACTCTGCCGCTTCCACAACAATTCTGAACAGCAGCATCGGTGGTAGTATTAGCTCAGCCGCCAACAGGACCAATACAACTTCCGCTTATTTGCCGACAACAACTCCACACCAGCAGCAGCAGCTCCAACAAACTCCATTTTCAGCCGGTGTTGCTGTTCCTCGTCTTCTTGACGAACAGCTTTTGCGAACAAGTGTAAGTTATTCAATTCGAGCTGCACTTTCATATAAACATTCACAGAAAGATACGAGAGATATTTGTTTTTGTACATGAAACAATAACAGTCATACACTTTACTTATGAAAAACTGCCCATATAATTTCATTGCCTGACCAGCCTGCTCAAAAATCTCTTCCTCCGCCCCGTAATAGATAAAAAAAACTCGATGTATGTATACACGTACACACACGATTTGCAAATAAAAATTCCAGTTTGGTATGCACGGCTTGCATAATATGACGATTTCCGTCAAATTCCAAGAAACAGTTTATGAGTTTTATTAGTCCAGTGGAGTGAGCGTGGATTTTGTGGCGAGTTTGGTTTGGTTTAATCTACTAAAAACCACTCGGAGTCCAGTACGATAAAAAAAGTGCAGTGGGTAATACGATCATCATCATCATCATCATCGCACTATGATTGCGACGGTTTGACTGGTTTGGTTCACTGCTTTTTGCCACTGTTAGTCGTGAATATTAGAATACCACGATATGTTTGGACAAAGACATGAAAGACGGAGAGAGAAAGAAATACAAAATGAATGGCAAGCTCAAGACATTCGTTTTTTTGCGGTCCGATAAATAAAACCTATTGTTGTTCTAGTATGTAGTGGTAGCACTTGTGTTCATATCCTTTTACATCTCTGCCTGTTCTCCGTATTTTTTCATGAGTTTTATCTCATTCCTACCAAAAAAAGAAGAAAAAACATTTTATGGATACATACACATGCTTGCTTTCCTGTCTTGTGCCTTACCCGTTAAACTCATTCATTTAATTCATTCTATTCTGAACAGAAGAAAATAAAAAGTTGCATGCAAGAGGAAATGTCTAAGTGAAAAAGTAATAAGCAGCCAACCAGCAAGAAAAAATGGAGATGATGATTATTACTATTATTATGATTACGTCTGTTTCTGCTCGCAACTCTTACTATATCACTGTTGTTTAATAGCTGTACGTTTATATTTGTAGCATGTCCATTATGTTGACATGTGGTATGCAACTTTACATTATGCATGCGAAAGGATAAGTAAGTATTATTATGGTGCTGTTGTTTTTGTGAGAAGTGAGTTTAATAATGTAATGAACCCATGCAGTCATTATGCTACGACGACGAGATCATCACAGTCTACTAGTGGTGACGGAGTCATTGCCAAGCACGCTCTGATGTGATGATGATGATATCATAAACAACTGCCCAACTTGATACAAAACGTGGTAGACAGACACACTACTAGAAATAGCGAATTTTCTTGGGAAAATTTCATTTTTTATCTATATTTTGCTTAGAGAAGATAGAACAGAAGGGGAGTTGAGTTCAAGTCCGAGTTATACAATGTACGATCATCATTCGATCAAATATAACGTACAGTAGTGAGAGTAGTGCGTGGCGTCTGACTGAATGACTAACCTAGTTGGAAAGAGTTGTTGTTGGTGATTGTCTTGGGCTCTCTTGCGTTGTTCAATGTAGTTCTAGTAGAGTCGTTGAGGGGAGGTGAGTATATTATACTATTAAATTAGTGACAGTGACATTGGCATTGATTGCCACTTGGCAAATTGGAAAAAGAAAAGGAAAATATCAAGAGAGAAAGGCAAACACCAAGGCAAGCAATTTTTTTTCCTTTTGGAGAACACAGGAACAAGAATTACTTTGGTTTTAAGAGTGAATGATGGAGGCTACTGCACGTGTTCCCATATAAGAATACATAGTATGTAGATTCTAGTCAATGTCTGTATGTAGTATCAATATTATTGCTGCACTCCCTTGTGAAATCATGGCCAATTTCATTTCCAATTTGATACACTGATTTTCTTTGGAGAAAAAGAATAAAGAAGCAATTTGGAAAATTGGACAAGCGTTGAAAGTTTGAAGATAAAAACTTTGAAGCACTCTCTGCTACTTATACCTATGTGCGTATTTCTGAAAAGTTTTTGTGATCTTCTCGTCTGATTGATGGAATGCAACATTTAGATAGATTGTAATTTGTAAGCTGCGAAGGTTGTATTGCTTGTAAAACAAGCGAAATTACTTTTGATTCTTCTTTGATTTGAGCTTTATAGACGGTTCCTGACTATTTGATGAGTAAGTTTACAAGAAGGATGACACACAGTCATCATCTAGAGATGCATGTGTGGAAGACGGATTTTTATAGCGTTGTATAGTTCCTTTGATGATGATGACAACGATGTTTTAAAGTTGTTGTGAGTGAGCTGTTTTAAGCGTGGTAGTTATATTGTGTATAGAAATCACATTTTTTTACAAGAGTACCTAATAATAGCAGCAACGTGCACTTACGTGATTATGTTTTATGGAAATTGAGAAGCGTATGTGTGTTTATCGTGTAGCCCTTTTGATAGAAGAGAATTTGTATGGTATGTTTTTGCACTGCACCGTGCACTAATCAGAGGCAAAAAGTATAAAGAGTTTGTTGTGGGGTGATATATTCTCTATGAGAATTCCATTTTCCTTTGCTCATTAATTTGCCTGACTATCATAACATTATTCATTGCAAACATTCCTTTTCTGCTGCTGCTACTACTACTACTACCTCACTCATTCTCTCATTTATGTATACCTATATGTAATACCTACTCCACCACGCTGTGTATTTACCACCAGAGAGTTCCCCATTCCACTACGTTCCATCCCTTTTCATCTGTTTAATTCGTAACTGTCACGCTGCTTTGAGCATATTCCACGTTTGATATAAATGACTTCTTCGTGTATCATGGAATCTGATTTAACAAGATCCACTCAAGAGGTGCTATTGGAAGATGTAAGCTAATATATATTAAAATTGCAGATATTTTTAAATACCAACTATCAAAATTTTATGTTTTACGCTGTAACACCTACTAGATAATGCCAACAAAGCCTAAAGCATTCATAGGAAATTTTTTTAAATGTCGAGAGATTTCAAAATCTCTCTTCACCAAAGTATGAATAATATTTGCGTATAATGAAATGACGCTTCATATGCCATTTTTATTTACTAGTGAGTGATTATTGCATGTCGTCAATGATTACTGAGAATAAAAATGTTACGGGTTTCTAATAAAAAGAATCATAAAACAATATTTTTATTTTGGAGGTGGAATTTGCAAAGACGGTGCAAGGATATATAGATTTTATGTTTATTGCCTTAAGCCAACTTTTTTTATAATGCTTTCTAGCTAGTTTGAATTGTTTCGAGCTCAGTAGCTATTTTTGAAAAAAATAAACTCGTAAAATGCCAATATTTAGTTGGATAAAGGCCATTTTGCCTAAACCTTGGTGTCGTGTACGTAAGTCTAATAACACTTTTAACGGTTACTCTAAACCTAAAATTTAACAATAATACCGATATACCAATATTAAATTATACGAGCAAATCATTCCATATGCCACACACACATCAGTAACAACGGTACATAATTTATTAGAGTTCTTTTAAATCTTTAATCGGTACTTTAGCTGATAATTGAATTCACTACCCTGCCGTAGTAGAAATGCATATTGGCTTTTTAAAAAGTGTCAAACGTCATCACCATAAATTTCACTACGCTGTTGCTAATGTGCAGCTGCTGCTTGTTTTTCATTTCATTCATTATGCCAACTACATGTTTTGACTTAGGTAAGTGTGTAAAACTTAATTTCATTTCATTCATTATGCCAACTACATGTTTCGACTTAGGTAAGTGTGTAAAACTTAACTGCATGTTTTTTCATCATAACTTTCATTATGGCCACTTTCTAATCGCCTTATTTGAAACAAAAGTATAATATATGGTGTTGTATGGTTTTAATAACTTGCCAATAGGACACTTTAATAGATTGTAGCATGTTTATTTTGAGAGGTCATTTTGGGAATGATGCTATGAAAAACCAACTTCAAAAACTCGTATGATATGCATAGCACATTCTACCAAAATTACGCTACGCTGCAATTTTAAGTTATTTAGACCAGTACAATCTTTTTGCGCAATATCTCTTGCATTTACATATGCATATTCCACAAGAGGATCAAAGCATACCAATAGTATAGGGAATATATTATGGCACATAAACTGCAGACTGCAGACAAAACAGTATAGAAACCAGGTTTCCATTACTTTATGTAAAGAGTTGAGCCGAGAGTCCAGAGAAGGGACAAAACTATGGAGGCGTGATGGTGTCAGTACTTTTATCTGTATCGTTCTCAAAAAGTGCTCAGAGCATGGCCATTTATGATAATGTGATAGTTGCTAAAATGAAGTGTCAAGAGAGAGAATAAAGTTTTGTTGAAGAGGCAGGCGGTGGTAGAAATGATAAGGAGACCTTTTTCCTCTTGTGGAACTGCTATGAGTTATAATACCAGTACATAGCCCTCATGGGGTGGTACAGTGGAAGGGAGGAAACGTTGATTATAAAGATATATTATAGCCCTTCGCATCACTTAAATAATATACGTAACACCACAGCTTTGCCGATAGCTAAAAAGGCTTAAACTGTTTCACTCTAGAAATCGAGAAAGTGAAAGAGAGAACAAGACTTGAGAAGAGAGAAAAAGAAAGTTTCACCGCTTCGATTATGAAATGTATGCTACACCATAGAAGTTGTTAGTATATAGTGTTGGGTCTAGGCCAGACGAACGAACAAAGAGGCATTATTGCATGGCTGGTTGGTGAAAGTTGTTGTTGTAACTCAGCGAAATATTTTGTTATGACATAAATATAATTGCATGATAAGCGTTCCTATCTGTATCGTGTTGTCTGTTTTTTATCTTGTTGAGAAGAAATATGATGGTGATGATAATGTTACCTTCTCTTTTATCCAAATTTTATTTTCCTTTTTTTCATATTGTACATTTTATGATGTTCAACAGAGCGAAGGGGAGAAGGAAGACGATGACCTCGATATGAGCTCTACGAAAGGCCGTGAGTACGCGATAAAGCTAGCGCTCCAGAAGAAACAGGATCAGTATATTGATCTCAAAGGGGTCACAGTTTACGTTGCCTCGTGGAACGTGAATGGACAAAGTCCTGGCAGTATCTCTCTTTCGGAATGGTTGTCTAGAACAAGTGAACCGCCGGATATTTACGCCATAGGATTCCAAGAGTTGGACTTGAGCAAGGAAGCCTTTTTATTTAATGACACACCAAAGGAAGCAGAATGGAGGTGTGTTTTGTTTGTTATAATATGTCATTGCATATATACATGCAACCTATGCGCTAGTGAAAGTTGTTTCTTTTTTTTTCTCTGAAACATTTCCCATGTGTATATATATGACTTGGTGTGACTAGTCAGGCCACGCGCTTTTAGTTTTGTGCTTGAAAAAAGTACGCACATTTGGTGGGTCTTTGCTGGTAGTAGAAATTGGAATATAAAAAAAAGTTTATTGGAAATGCAATTGCAGTTCTAGTACTTTTTTTTCATCCTTTTTCTTTCCGTTTCGATTCGTATGAAAGCACAACCTGCTCACAGTGTGTGTAGTTTTTACTTACTTTTACGTTTAGGCTTGCCTCAACATCATAAATGTTATATGCATGAGATACTCAGAGGAATCTGAGCATTTTTTCAACTTGGAAATGCCCAGTGGAATTTATGGTTATGAGAATCTGGCTATTTCGTTTTTTTTCTTGAGAAAAACTCTTTATAAATTTTTGTGCACTTTAACTTTGTGCATTACTATATAGCAATTCTGTAAGAGCTGGGCTGCATCCGGGCGCCAAATACTTTCTTGTGAAAACTGTGCGACTGGTTGGAATGATGTTGACTGTTTTTGTCAGAGAAGAAATCAAGGATCAGCTTCGTGACATTGTCACGGAGCAAATTGGCACCGGGCTGCTGGGAAGAATGGTACGTTATGCTCTAAGAACTTTGCTGGAAAAACAAAACTACAAGCTTGAATGGCTTGCACCTTGATTTTGCTCATTTTTCTCCAACGTGGCATTGATTGATAAGAATGTATTTTTTATACAGGGGAACAAAGGCGGTGTAGGAGTCCGGTTCGACTTGAATGAGACATCAATATGTTTTGTAAATTGCCATTTGGCAGCACATGTGGAAGAATTCCAGAGACGGAATCAGGATTTCCATCAAATTTTCAACCGGCTAGCGTTCACTGTGAATGACGGGATCAAATACATAAAAGATCATGAGTAAGTAAGATGCTTTACACTACAGCAGTACGTCGTAGCAGTTGCTGGGTTAGAAATGGAAAAATCATTTTTTCTCGCTTTTAGCTTCATTCTTTTTCGTTTATATTGAGCTTGTTTTTTGTTGGGTTATGATGGGTTATAGGAAAAGAGAAAGTAAATGACCTTGGGTTTTGTTCTTTTTATTGCTTTCTCTCATCAAGACAGATTTTTATGTTTGGAGACTTAAACTATCGAATCAATCCTGCCACCATTGATGCGACAAAAGCGAAAGCGTTGATTGAGAAGGAAAAATACTCCATTATATTGGAACAAGATCAACTCAAAGAACAAATGAGATTGGGCCATGTATTTTCAGGCTTCACTGAGGGACCTATAAACTATCGTCCCACATACAAGTATGATGCTGCTACAGATAATTGGGATTCTAGTGAAAAGAATAGGGCTCCTGCATGGTGCGATCGGATATTATACCGGGGGGAGAACATAACACAGATTGACTACACATCTCAGCCGCAGTACAAATTAAGCGATCATAAGCCTGTTTCCTCCTATTTTAGCGCCAAAGTGAGACTGAAACCAACTGAACAGACAGGCAAAAACACTAGTATTTTTACTTAATATTAATGTTAATCTTTGTTGCTCTTTCAGATAAAAGTAATTAATCAGACAAGATATCGAAAGGCTTACGAGGAAGCACTTAAACAAATGGACAGAATAGAAAACGAGTACTTGCCCCAAGTGACAGTTGATATACCTGGCACAAATCTCACATCCCATTCCAACCGCAACGAAATACACTTTGGGCGAGTAAAATTTATGGAGCCTGTGAGGAAAACTTTCACTGTTGCCAACACAGGCCAGGTTCCCGTTCGACTAGAGTTTATTAAAAAGCTTAATGATAGCTATGCCTGCAAGGAATGGTTGAATATAACTCCAGTGCGAAGTTTTATTATGCCAGGTGGGGGTCCATTTGCTAGTATAAGTTGAAAGTGATTTTCTTTCACTACTACCACTCCTATACCAATTTTAACAAGCTAATCCTTGTCATGGTCTTTTTTTTATTAAAAAGGCGAAACTTGCGAAGTGGAACTTCTTTGTGTAGTAGACAAACGCACCGCCTCTCTCCTCAATGTTGGCAAAGACACGCTTTATGATATTTTAGTATTACACTTGGTAAACGGGAAAGATATTTTTATAACGGTGGCTGGAGATTTCGAAAGGAGTGTTTTTGGATGTTCCATTGCTGCCTTAGTTAACATGAGCGAGCCGATTAGCATGATATCCCCTGGAAAGTTGATTGAACTAGTAAGCAAAGATTTATTGCTTATCACTGAGCTCTATCGTGAGCATAATAATATTTTGTGTGAATACAACCAACTTTTTTGCTATAGGAAAAAGGAAAAATGCCTGTGAACCGGTATGACATTCCAAAGGAACTTTGGTTCCTAGTTGATNTTGATTGAACTAGTAAGCAAAGATTTATTGCTTATCACTGGGCTCTATCGTGAGCATAATAATATTTTGTGTGAATACAACCAACTTTTTTGCTATAGGAAAAAGGAAAAATGCCTGTGAACCGGTATGACATTCCAAAGGAACTTTGGTTCCTAGTTGATCGGTTACACAAAATAGGAATGGAACAGTCTGGCTTGTTCACTCTGTCCGGCCTACAAAATGAAATGATAGAAATTCGAGAGTGGCTGGACTCAATTCCTAATACCACTATACGTAAGTATTTGCACTGGTTGCTACAAACCTATTGTTTTGAAGTAATTCACACTAAAAGTAGTGTTTGAACCACCAATTATCCTTCATGATTATGTTTGGAATTTGATGCAGCTGGAAACGAAAATTCCATTGCCGAGTCGTTGCTTCTACTTTTAGACTCTTTTCCGGAGCCTGTTATTCCTTTCGCTATGCATCTCAAATGCTTAGACTCTGCGCATAATTATACAGCATGCAAGCAGGTATTTGAAAACGATTATTTTTTTTCGGATTGATGTCTATTATGTTGATAAGATGATATGTTACATGTATATTTATTCTTTTTCCTTTTCATTTTAGCTCATTCGCTTGCTTCCTGCTGCTCATAGAAATGTTTTTATGTACCTTACTAGTTTTCTTAGAGAATTGCTCAATCATTCGGAGAGAAATGGGCTGGATGCAAAAATTTTAGGTGAGCTATAATGTAAACGCAATGAAATCCTTTTTTATACATATTTTTAAAACTATTTTGCTAACGAGTTTTTTCTCTTCTTTCCAGCATTGCTTTTTGGGAAAGTCATGATACGTGATCAAAACTACAATGCCAAGGCAAATCCGAGAGTGGAACGGACAAAAGCCACATTTATATACCAGTTTCTAGTAAATGACGATTGCGATGATTTGTGGCCAGAAATAGAAGATCTTTTGACTTTGGGTAGCTGAAAGCTGATTGCGACCAAAAAATCTGAAGAGAATGCCTACATCAGTTTGTTTATAAAATATTAAAACAGTCTTATTGTGGGCAAAGTTAATAAATGGCTCATAATAAAGCAAAATTCCCAAAAGTTAAAAAGTACCTATGATATTTATCTTTGTACACAATTTGACGTTCATCCCTCTGTAGTATATCAAAGTTTTTGTTGTTATTTTTTGTAACGTATTCAAATTGTTTTGTGATTTTGTACTTGTACTTTTTCGTGATGCTTGTTTTGTGCTAAAATAATAGCCTATTTTTGTACGTTGGGGTGAAAAGATATCAAAGTTAACAAAATGTCAATAGAATTATTAGAAAATGCTCAATTGTAATAATTATATAAACAACCCCATACAGCAACTACTGGCTATAGTTTATTTTCACGAAGGTCAATTATCATTTTCGATTTTGCCTGCCTGGTTGTTTTTTTTTTATTTTACTGAATATTAAATTTGAATAAATACATATCCTAGTTTACGATTATAATAAAAGGGTTATCTACTGTTTGAATTAGATACGCTAATTGCTGTATTTTAAACTGAATAATGAATGACTTGTAATGATAACGTAGTAAAGAGATCATCAATTACAATAATATTCAGCAAGACGTACTGTCATTCTGACACAAATCTCACGAGATGGGTTCTGCGTGAGCAAAAACAAACCTACTAATAGAGGAATATACATACATGTCAAAAGCTTTATTAATGATTGTAGTCAGTTACCATTAATAAAACTCTCTAATATGAAAATAAATAAAATATGAAAAACATACATGACTACATACGTTTGCACTTGCACTTGTAAACTTCAACTTTGTGATTCCAATCCCAAAAGTCATGCAACCATCATCATCATGATCATTGGAGAACAAATGGTTTGTATTTTTTTGCAGTCGTTTATTTATACTGAGATGATGTACTCATTTAACCTCATCATGCATGACAATTTACTGACCCATACCTCGACTGTCATTCCACCAACGAGACTGATTGCTGGTATAGCGAATCAGTAGTGTAGAAATGGAGGATAGTACCACCAAATGCTGCAAATTAAAATTTTAAAAATTTTACTCGAGTTTGATTTTAATTATTACGTTTACACGTGATTTTTTTGCATTATAAATATAACCGATCACACTGCACAAGTATGATCTACACTACTGTACTACTTAACCAACCACAAAAGTTACGGTAGTTTTCCTTGGCGGTGCGGTAGGTTATGTAATAATGTAATAATGATAGCCAAATGGTAATGATAACGATGTCACTCATAAAGTTTTTTCTTCTCATTCAACCAATTGGTAGAATGATAATGGCTTTCATTCAAGTTAAATACCACCTCCACTATTACCATTAGCTCCAATGTTTTTGACACCGTGATGAGCAAATAACAAAGCCAGAGACTGCAACAACTGTCATTTATCATAATTTCCCAAGAATAATTTTATGAAACGGTGACATGTGGAAAAAATGTACTTTGTTTTAATAAAAGGACTGGATAAATAAGCGAATGATCTATTTGAAATTCAACTTTTCAGATGGTCATAATAACCTTTGAAAGAGCTGCATTTGTCACCTTCTCCTTAGCGCGTATACTTATGTCGCTTTCATCAACCTACAGAAATTTTCAAAAATTCAATATTACATCAAAGCACACGGAAAATGGGAGGTGAAAGTAAAATACTCGTGACTTTTTTTGTGTTCTTTTTTTGTAATTTAACCAATGTGCAAAATGTCGGCAGTGCTGGTATCAAAGGTTTTGACCTCTTTAATTACAAGCCTCGGAAAAGTCAGGTCTCTAACATAAGTCCTCAAGCTCTAAAGCACTATCAACATCCCTCGGGTAAATTAGAAATACATTTTAGTAAAAGCTTGCTGGTAGAATCAGTTTTGTTCCGGCGCAAGTCTGGACTAGTGTGTAGTCATTGAAAATTAGAAAAATTAATATTGTCAATAAAAAATTTTAAGGGGCACGGATCATTCGTAGTTCAAATTTCGAGATAGAGTACGAAATTGGCAGGAAGATTGTGCTGATCTGCCAAGCCACTGGAAGCCCACTTCCAAATATAATTTGGTTCAAGGATGGTATAGAGCTGTATGCACACAAGTGGGTGATTATATCTGAATGGACCTATACGGATCATCGCCAAATCAGATCTAGTAAAATGGAAATTCATCCGGCGACAACCATGGACCGTGGAGAGTATGAATGTTTGGCTGACAACAAATTTAGTATAGACCGGAGAAGATTTCGCACAGAATACCTTGACTAATAAAATTATTCATAGAAAGTTTCCTAAGCTCGTGCATTAGTGAACTTAAAAGTAAACAGCCTGAATCAAGTGATTTTTATTGAACTTTGATGAAGCTGAGGAAAACCGACAATGAATAATTTGTGATTATCCCTACTTATATTTGGCTAATCAAGACCAAGTAATAAATACGTGATATTTACAGAAGCAACTTTTCGTATAGAATTCGATCCATCTAGAATATAACTGATACACTATACTATTTCACAAATATATAGTTCAATTGAATATTCACAAAAATTATAATTTTATCATGTTGTATTTAAAACTACCGAGTAGCATTTTGCACAATTTTTCCATACTGTCATACATTTCTTAGATACATTTAATACATCCACTAATTTAAAAAAGTGAATCTATACTGATTATAGAGGCATGTGTGTGGAAAAATGAATTTTGAAATAATTAGTCGTCCAATCTCCAAAGATTGCGTATGTATCGTAATACCCCTAATCCTACACATGACGCATATCTGTGACGTGACCCATGTACAAAACAGTTTTTGCTGTTTGACAATTCGATATACAATATTATGCATTATTTGATTCGCCGAAAACGGTAAACATCCAACGCAATACAGATACATTCCACATGAAGTCATGAACTATGGAAGAGATAAATTGAGGATATCCTAATTATCTGAAGAATAAACAATGCATTCATCATAATTTTTTACTTTGTGTTTTAGAGTTGTCCAATCTGTTGTGCATTGCAGCAAATTAAATGACTAGTGAAAACAAAAATATTTATTTTGATAGTGCCGCATTTTCCGTTGTACATGCAAAGGAATTGACAAAAACTTTCCATTCTGATTGCTAACTACATGCTAAGATAAGTATGTATGTTCATAAAAAAATTTCACAAAACTGTATTCAAGGTCAACGGTGAAAGCTACCAGTTGAATTTAACAAATTTGGTTTACAACAAATTTGGCTTTTAGATTTCATTAGTTAACAGCTTAAAAATCATTTACCACTTTATCTCACATTTGTTCTTTTAACAGCATCTAAGCGTTCAGCAAGAGAGGCTGGTTAAAATTTAAGGGGCAATACGAAACTATTTATTTCATCAAAAAATTATAGCCATGTGTCAACTAAAAGTCAGGGAGGTAATAGTTTTATTAATGATCATTGTAAGTTTACAATCACCAGGTTTATTTGTAAGTGCCGCACGCGTGAAAGGGAGGTTTGATAGATTCGGAACGACTAAAAATTTATTAAATGCAGATAATTTGAGAACAACAGATGCAATAGACTACTATCATCATCCAGACGTAAGTCATCCAGTTACCCTGTTTAACATTTCTGCTTTAGCATTCATTAGTAAATACTGTGAGCTATGAATTTTAAACAGTACTCATGCAGCCGATTGTTACATGAAATTAATATTTTTGTAAAAAACAGGGAGCAAAAATTACAAAGTCTTCTCATTTTGAAATGGAATATGAGCTCGGAAGAAAAATACAATTTTTGTGTTCTGCTGAGGGCAACCCAAGACCACATATTACATGGTTGGTGAACAAATGAATACTCAGAGAAGGTCTAATTTGGCTAAAATCATACCTGCCACCAAAAATTGGCACTTGTTGAACGTATTATTTTTGTGTTTTATAATAGAAATGGACTAAACAAAAAAAAGTATCTAAATTCATGCTATTTATTTACTTTTCTTGAAAAGTTTTGATGTTCAAATATTTCATACACACAAGCTCAAGTTTCACAAGCTCATTTTAAATAATAGTTGCAATTTCCGTAGTACATACCAGCGTATTAATTGCTGGTTTTGGTGATACCTGATGTTACAATAAATTATTTTGTGTCTACTCACCAACTAAATATGCATCCTCGAGAGAAAATTTTGTTTCAACAAAATCTTCTTTCGTCCCTGTGTTTTAGGAACTTTAAAATATTTCGCATTTATGCATTTCATCTATGATAACTTTGATGGTATCTGATGGGAAAAACAAAATTAAAAGTCGCTGGCCAATTTGAAAGAGAAAGGACAGACAGGAGACAGATAATATCAAACTTTTGCCAATGTCTCTACATTACCAATAATTTTGCTTTCTCTTCCGGTTTGTATGCAGTCATGTGCACCTTATTTTGGAAGTAATTAAAAAATCAATTCCTCTAGAGGAATGAAAACGAAAACACATATACATATCGGTAAATTTAAAATAGTTATATGAATTAATACGATAAAAATTTAAATACCACTAGGATAATCACGTGTAATGTAAAATTAATTCCAGTCCTTCAAATGAAAATGCAATCTAGAATCTAGAAAATTTATTGTTTTAAAAATAATACAAAATGAGCCGACTGCTTAAAAGAAGGCAGAACGCTGTGTAAAATAATCGAATGAAGGATCAGATATGTCGGCGCCGCAGAGATAAATACTACCATGAATAAAAAATGGGTGGCTTACTAAAAATAAATTTGGTATAAACTGGAAACTTGCAATTTGGGACTGAGTCTTGCTCCACGCTCTTGCTACGTAGGTTTGTATAAAACAATGAGGATTTGCCCAGCAAGCATTAAAACATGCAAAAGCTCTCGTTGAGCAGAACTGAATGAGAAGCACAAACGCTGTCCTTTGGTTTTGTGGTTATTTTTACCTATTGATTTGAAACTACTATACTGATTCTTGAACCTATTTGTCAAAAGTTATCAAAATAGAAATTTTAAAATGGGGTTTGGTGAAGCTTATATTAACATTCAATTGTTAACGCAAGCATTTTTAGATTCGCCTATAATTTATGACAAGTTGGCAGATAGAGTTACTACCAATCCCAAAATTGTAAATAAATTGAGGATGTACCGTTGGTATATTGGCAATTACTTCATCGCCTCTGTTCATTTGTTTTCAGCAGTACATCTTGGACAGCTTCTCAAAAATTTTGACCTTCAGGAGTCTAGCAAGGCAAAGAAAGAGGAAGTATTTGTGTATATATTTACAGTTGCAATCACTGCTGAAGCATTGCTCACGTGGATCACTGCGGAAAAACATTTGGGCTGGATTGCAGGAGTTGAAGCTCAAATATTCAGAGCGTTTGCTATTAAACACCGAAGTAAGCTCTAAAAATGATGCTCAATGTTGTTTAAAATGTTTAATAAGCTTTCTCGACGCATTTCGTTGACCACAATTTTTAGATGAATAATGAATCCACTTTTACTTTAGAATGGCCGGGTAAAGCAAGATCTCCCGATATTTTTGAAGTTATGGCATACGGCATGGCACTTGGATTCTTTCTGTTCCCACTTTCAACAATTGTCTTACCAATAATTCGCTCGTACGATCCAATCAACCAAATGGTAGAGACATTTGTACCCATCTCACTTCACCCCAAAGCACAAAAGGCGATTGTGATCCTTGCATATTTATGGTCAGTGTCTTTCGGGGCCTTGTCGTGCTTAAATATGCTGCTTCTTACGTTGACACACTGCTACGTTTTGTCAATGATAGCTAAACAGAATTATACCGTCAGCAAAAGCTTCCTGGCAAACTGTTCCTCTATAAAATTCAGCAAAAGTAGGGATTCACTGGTTAACATCAACAATATCTTGACTTTCACTGAAACTCGGAATCTGAAGAGAGTTTTTCAGAAAAGGTTCCTATTGTACCAGCAATTTCGCTTTATGATATCTGGAATCAACATTGGACTGGGATGGTACATTCCTGCGTCACTTGGAGTGGGAATGTCGCTTTGCATCACTAGTAATTATGGACTAATAGATCTGTACGGACGACTTCCAAAAATTATGGAAGCCAGCATGGTAATTACTACACTAGGCTTCAGCATTCTCATTCTGCATCTATTGTTGTATGCTGCGATACCGCTTACATATTCCGAAATGTTTAAACACTTTTGGCGAAAGGTAAAAATGGGAAATTTAGAAAGAAAGCAGTTGAAAGCAATGATTCCAGCTGGATTTGCAATGGGGAGTTACTTTAACATAAAGAAACGCAGCGCTTTGGATGTATTTGACTCCATGTTAAATTATACAGTTTCGGTACTTATGGGTTAATGTCATATATTTTCCTACATACATAATATTCAACGACTATATTTTTTGGTGGATAATATTTTCAGCTCTGCATCATTTTTTTATTTCTGATACTTACGTTTAAATCATCACTTTTTATTTACAGGGGAAGTCCCTGCCTGTTATAAACGTCCGTATACCGGACACATGCAAAAAGTACCCCTGTTCTGTAGAGAATATTAAGTGTAAAAGTGGTGAAGTAAATTAATGTTAGAAAACCGTTAACCGCTCGCCACATAAAAGTCATATAAAGGAAAATTCCCAAACTGAGCATAAGTACAGCCATATATGCAATACACCACTTGAACATCCACCATTGTTTTTCCTAGAAAAAAAAATGCTCTTTTACTACATGCATATTGTCTAAAGGTTAAAGGTAAACTAGCGTGAATTTTGATAATGACACCATTTTCGGTTGAACTCCTTTACCTTGTAAGTTAGAAAAAATCCTAGTATGCAAATACTAACTCTGATGTACCGTACGAAAGTCTCTTCCAGTGATAGCGCTGTGGATCTGTGAACTGTAAAATATGCTGCTTTAAAACTGCTTGTTTGCCTACCTATCTATGTCATAAAAAATAAAAATGGGATGCACTGAATCAATTTAACATTTTATCATAAACCTTACTTTCATCGTCTAAGTAGTCAAACCCGATTCCATATTCTGTTACATGCCGTTCCAGAAATACGTGAGCATTCAACATCTGTAAAGACATAATTTTATTTATTAGAAAGTAAGTAAGCTAGATTTTGTAAATATGCCATTGCATAATTACATAGTTTTCAATAATATCCTGCCCTGCGATTGCTGATTATTTGCAACAGTTTAAACTAAAATATTTGTATGTATAATGCAAGACTTGTAATGAATGTGTACATAAATATTATTCTTCTTACAATTTCCGACATTATTGCCAGCATAGCAAAAGTCCTAGGATGAGATTTAAAATGATCCACTATGAAGACACCACCTTTTCTATATTCTGTTACATGCCGTTCCAGAAATACGTGAGCATTCAACATCTGTAAAGACATAATTTTATTTATTAGAAAGTAAGTTAGATTTTGTAAATATGCCATTGTATAATAATTACATAGTTTTCAATAATATCCTGCCCTGCGATTGCTGATTATTTGCAACAGTTTAAAATAAAATATTTGTATGTATAATGCAAGACTTGTAATGAATGTGTATATAAATATTATTCTTCTTACAATTTCCGACATTATTGCCAGCATAGCAAAAGTCCTAGGATGAGATTTAAAATGATCCACTATGAAGACACCACCTTTTCCAATGGGTTCTAGTTCGCTAATTGAACTTAGAAGCGGAAGACACTTTAGTGCCAAATTAATTTCATATCCGTAGTAGAGAGCTGTATAAACTATGAAATACAGAATGACAGTGATGATCTGAACTTTGTTTCCGATGGAATAGGTCAGCTCTTCAATGAAAAACCAAATTAGTTGTACTTCCCAGATAATCATAAAAATTACTTCAAAAACAATCCAGGTTATCAATAATGGACGCATGCCCTATACATCAATACCATTATATACACAACATATAAGTCAAACTCAAAGTCACAAGTATTATTATTTTCTTCAAATGAGTCTGTGAAAACCACCTTGATAATCACACCATATCCCAAGCAGCAAGCGTGAATAATTAATTCTAACAACACTAGAATTTCAACTACGGCTTCCGACGAGGCTGTAAAAATAATCAAAACGATTTCTTTGAAATTGTAATCCAACGTTTCGTTTTTTTAGGGTTTTGAAGTTCGAATTCTGAATACCAGATTCCAGAGCCTCCGATGATTGTCCTATAACAAGTTCTGCGTAATCGATGCATATGGTCATTAGTGGCAGGACCTAAAATTAAATCATGTCAGGTTATCTGCATGCGTAAAGTAAAATACATCCTACATAAAAAAATAAAGTTAGCACTTTACTTACAATTCCCAAGAAAGTAAGCAGAATCAAGGCTGAGCCCGGTTGTATTCCGTAACTGTACACTGGTTTAATCATTTTAAAAAGTTTGCTCGAAACAAATTGGAAAAAAGTTAGCTTCAGTTTTGGCTTGATTTCAGCTTTTTAAACTTAGAAGTTCATTTTCTCCAAAAACTTTTATTTTGCATTGTAAACTTTAAATCAATTGGGCAGGGGGTTTGCTTTCATTTGAAAAAATAATTAACCCAGTCCAAGGTAATTTGTGTGGTCCTCCGTGAACAAACCTCGCCAAAATTACCAGCTAAGTGCAGATTTTTTGCATGTTTTCAATAGACCGTAGTCTCTTTGATGTATTTATTTGGTCTCCAAAAATTACCAATTTTAGCACAAACTATAACGCAGCAGAATGAAATATACACAAGTGTCATTATTATCGTTGTCACTATCCTGTACAGTGATGGGTATTACCTACCATTTCCCCATTTTGGCATATGTAGGTGGAGATTTTGGCCTTCATTAATTTTGCTCCGGTAAATGTACCTAATTTAAACATTAGAGCATTCACATCGATCTTCGTAGTCATTGAATTGTGTCCACATGTTATTTCTAGTTGCTTGCATTTTATCAAACATTTTTGACATTTATGTTCGGCATTGTTAAACATTATATGGAGCTTAACAATACTCCGCGTTTTTGCCAACACAGCATTTTTAAATACGGATAATGCATAGAAATGATTCATTATAGATTTCGATTTCCGGTGGTATAGCGAAAAGCTAGTGCTGAAGAAAAGAGTGCGAACAAAAAGTAACAATACATTACCTATGTATGTAGATGTTTAGCTTTTAAACTAGGATTCTGGCCTATCCGTTTAGTACACAGAACAAAAATAGCACGCGAACCAGCGAACCACCCTTCTCAGTAACAAATACAAATACTTTGCTACTAAGCCAGCATGAATAGTAGGATAGGACACATTTTTATGTAAAAAATTTGACATGTATGTATG
>JAHZMZ010001176.1:0-16426 GCA_027743805.1 Lepidocyrtoides sp. E14 | reverse complement strand
AGTCTTCATGACGTGCATCGGCTACTGCGTAAACGCATTCTCTTACTTTCCGATTTGTACACAAATAAAGTAGGTAGTACTTAGCATCATTTGACGTCATTTGTCACCCCAATTTCTTCTGATAGTTGATGAATTTTAAAAAGATGTACCTACAAGTTTTTAAGATTGACTGTTAGAACCGTACCGTCAATATAAAGGTATCATGCATTCTTCTGTAAATTATCAGATCAGTTCTGTAGCTGTTCTGTGACAACGTATTCAACTTGCAGATCTCCACTAGTCAAGACAGTTTCAAAGAACTGAATCTGAAACGCTGCCTATAATACTGGAAGATTAATCTAAAAATTGCTACTGATAAAATTTTCGTTTCTATTTTGGATACTTACCAGCATCATGAGACACACTAAATATACAGTAAATTATTTAGATGATAGTGGATCTAAATCCTCCTCTTGTTGTGGTTCCATAACTCAGTCATGTCGTGTACCTCAATATTTAACTGCAGCTGCAGGTAAGTAATAAATGCATCAGTGAAGAAATTTTTCTACGGGTTATATCGATTAAAAATTTTTTGACAATTAATTAACATGCATTGCATTTCTCTGATACAGTTACGGTCGGTGGTTTCAGTCTGGGAAACTGTTTAGGCTATTCATCCCCAGCTCTTCCCAATTTACAAAGTAGCGGCGACTTTTCAAATTTACAAACTACTCACTTATCATGGATTGGTTCACTAGTCACAGTAAGTGCGCATGAAATAAGTTAAGTAGATCTTTATTCTTTTATGAGCGAGCAATGTAGTTACACTTTTCGAAACTCTTTGTGACTAGATTGGTGCTCTATTTGGTTCAATGTTTTGTGGACACTTGATATCCAAAATAGGAAGGAAAAAGACTCTGCTTCTACTAGGGGGACCGTTCATGACAGGATGGCTCACCATTGCTATTGCTCAAAATATTTATATGATTTATGCAGGACGATTCCTGACAGGTGAGTTTTGAACATTGGAACGTAACATGCTTACATGGATAAATTAATTTCGTGTATAAATTTAAAAATAGGTCTGGCATTTTATCTTTAGGGTTTAGTGTTGGGGCGCTGAGTCTCGTAGCGCCTGTATATTTAAGCGAAATTTCGCAGCCAGACATAAGAGGCTTTCTTGGAGCCGTCTTTCAAGTCACAGTTTCACTTGGCATATTGTTCACGTATGTACACAAGTGTTTAAACTTATATGGATGCATTTACACATTGTTGTAATGAATGTTGACTTTGGAATTAACATATTCACTTTGTTTTACAAACAGATTTGTAGTAGGATCAATGACCTCATGGAGGATACTTGCTGCAATGTGTGCAATAATTCCAGTGATTTTTACCATTTTTTCTATTTTCCTTCCCGAAACACCCCGTTATCTTCTTACAATAGGTAAAACAAACCAAGCCATCACAGTATTAGCGTGGCTGCGCTCAAGTGACACTTTGAATCCTTCCAAAAGCGTCCTTAATGAGATTGACGAAGTAAGCAATTTGTATGCTCAAATAAAAAAGAAAAAAAGTGAATGCGCTGTTGGTAATAATACTTAAATGATGATAAATTAGTGAAGCGCATTTACACTAAAAACACCAAAGTGAATATACATAATAGTTGACTCAAGGTAAAATTTGGAAACTTTACTTGCTTATTTCATAGATGCAAGGAGCAATTCAGCTCAGCAAGCAAGATTGTCAACTCTTGGATCTCATTAGCTCACCTGTGATAAAACCATTAATGATTACTTTTGGTCTAATGTTCTTCAATCAGTTTTGTGGTGCAAATGCCGTTGGATTTTACACAGTTTCTATATTTAAAGAAGCGGAACTTGGTCTGGATGCTCATTTATCCTCTATCGTAGTTGGAACTGTTCAAGTGATTGCAACAATTTTGGCGTCTATTTTTGTCGACAAAGCTGGAAGAAGAATACTTTTGCTGTGTTCATTTGCAACAATGGCCATTTCCCTAATGACACTGGGCACATTCTTTAGCATGAAAAATGTTCCAAATGACAATTCAATTATTTTTGAAATGGCACATTGGGCACCTCTCGTATGTGTTGTAATATTTAATGCTGCTTATTGTGGAGGAGTTGGATGCTTAATCTGGACTGTGATGAGTGAAATTTTACCTGGTCATGCAATCGGTAGGTTTCAATCATTTTCAAACCAANGTATGTGTTGTAATATTTAATGCTGCTTATTGTGGAGGAGTTGGATGCTTAATCTGGACTGTGATGAGTGAAATTTTACCTGGTCATGCAATCGGTAGGTTTCAATCATTTTCAAACCAAATTTTAAGTTTTCATTGGCTGACATATCATTTTTAGCCTTATATGATTTTCAAAATGACTTATTTTTCAGGTCTGGCATCCGGTTTTGCAACGGCATTTAATTGGGCACTGGCGTTTCTCACGACGAGATTTTTTCATGATCTTAATGATAGCCTTGGAATCCACAATACGTTTTGGTTATTTTCTGCTGCTTGCGTGTTAGGACTGTTCTTCGTTTTTGCTTGTGTACCTGAAACTAAAGCTAAAACTCTGTTTATGATTCAGGAGGAGAATTTTCAACATGAAAAGAATAAGTCTCGAACCGATATCATTTCCGTAACTCAAAAGCTAAAACTCTGTTTATGATTCAGGAGGAGAATTTTCAACATGAAAAGAATAAGTCTCGAACCGATATCATTTCCGTAACAAGTTCTACCACAGACCTTGTTTAAAAATATTTCATGTTCGTGAAAATTGTTATCCAAAACTTGCTGTTCAGATCAAGCGTGGACGCTATTTTTCAATCAAAATCAAATAGTATCATTCTGACTTTTATATTATATTATTGTTGAAATGCAAATAAAACTGTTGATTAAATGAAAACAATTGATGAATTAACAGAGTAATAATAATTTAATTTTAAAGTAAATATATGTAAATTGCTGATTGTTCTCTATTGATCAATTTTTATGACTTCCAGCTACATGATTTATTAATTTCCAGCATCCAGGCATGTGAAGCAAGTGCTATACCTAAGCACACTCCCACAAGTATCTTCAAAGGCGATTATGAGTAGTGGGCGGTTAATTGTGAGCATTAGCCAATCAAAATTAAAAGCATAAATCGGGTGCGTCTGACAAGATTACGACTTGGTGAGAGACACAACTACACTGCAAACTTCACGAGATAAGGAAAAACAGCCATTCTGGTGTTTTTTTCTTACTAAACATTGGAATGCACATTATATAAAAATTTATTCAGCCAGCCTTTCTGTTGTACATTTACTTCAACCTGTCTATTTACAAGAAGATGCACTTCTTTTGACATGATACTATATGCAAGCATATTGTATATGCATTTTGTATTCATAGACACAATTTCACACAATTACAAACTGTAGATCTCAAGAAACATAAAAAAAAACTCACTATTTTTATGGATTTGCAAGCATTTTTTTCCAAAGTTGGTTTTTAATCGAGAAGTAAATGAAATTATGGATTATGGTAATACTTAAATGGGCTGAACTTACCGGTTCTCATATTATCTATTTTCCGATAAGTCCATTTGTTTATGGCATCCGCTATCATTTGTTTATTATACCCATACTTATGATTCTGGTGAAATAACGGATAATAAAGCCACTAAAACGTAAATATACATGCATTAATTTACATTAAATACGGTTTACTGACAAGAGATTTCACACGGTAAGGAAATATTTGTAGCATGGGCTATAACTTCTAACGCCATTGCTTTATCGTTAAACTTGAACTTGATCATAGGTGTACGACGAAGCAATGTCGATGAGAGGAGAGTGAACATGTGCTCGTCGCAAAATTTCTATGCAGAGCTGATATGGCACCAGTAATAAATCATTATTACCATCATTAACTTGGAAGCAATTTTGCAGAAGACGCTGTAAAATAAAATAAACTATTAGTTATAGAACAATAAATATAGAACACAGAACGTTTTGGCTTTGACTGACCTGAACCAAAAGAACCATGGGAGGAGGGTATCTGCGTATCTGTTAAAGCATAAACACAATTACCAAAGTATAAATGAACGTATACTACCTACTTGAATTGTGTAAAATGTTTCAGGATATGTAACTGTGTTTGTAGTTGGTAAATGTAGATTAAGCAAATTAATAGATTTAAGGTTGTGGCTATCGACTAGTAGTGTAGTTTGTGCTATAACGCGAGCAATGCTAGCACAAGTTAATTAAGGTTTGCTTCTTTTATCAGTATACCACGCGTAGAAATGCACTCGGCCAAGAGTTTACAATATTCTGGTGTAGCAGTAAAATAAATGTTTATGTTTCAATAGGTACATGTTTGTTTTTTCCTACTTCCTTTAAAAAATTTTGGAATTGTACAAACTGCGTAGTTGTTGGAATCCAAGACTTGGATTGATATTTGGAATCTTTTACTATTCTTCATTTATTAGCATTAGTCATACATAATATTATACCTACGCGTATGCACTATGTATACCTTTTGCCTACATGTACATCATACGATGATTCTAAAGGGTACAAGTGAAATTGCTGCACTTACCAGTGCGTCACTACTACATACTTCACAAGTACTAGTAGTACTACTGCAGTGATACTGCTTATCATATGCACACTGCAGGTATTTGCTAATAAAATTTTTTTGCATAGTTTGGCATTAAAAGGTGTGTATGGTGGTAAGTTTATGTACATAAAACTAATTGAAAAGTTGTGTGATTATGATAAATAAAATCGCTAAAGTAAATTAACTGTAATTAACGTATTGGTACATCATAAAAATTTCGATTTTTTTGAGTCTGATTTGGAGGCACGGTTAGCAAGACACACCTTCCATGTTTTGTAACTGCATAAAAAATACAGTTGGAGTAAGGAGTACTTACATATTTTTTGTGCATGTCTTATCTTTCGTTCATGTACCTACTTAGCTCATCATCGTCTTAAGCACGGTTGTACCCTGTAACTATAATGTTTTCCTTAATGCAAAGGTATGATTTGTCCACCTTTTTAAAATTGCAAATATTTTTTCGAGACCACAAAAATATAATTTTCTGGCCAATATAGCGATAAAGAGCTTTTAGTTCATATTATGTCTGTCTAAGTGGTTTAACACTGCAAATCGATATTAATTTTTTAATTTTGAATCTGAAAGTAATATCATCTGGAAGATTCCATTTGCAACTAAACATGAATGATCATTAATCATGATTCATGATCTTCTCATCAACATGGGTTTAGACAGAAGCTATCCAACCGGAAAATTAGTCAAGTAATGTAGTAGAAACATAAGTATAATATGGCTTCCTCATTCGGCGTCCTCACAGATAGAGCGTATGAGGAAAAATCACATATGAAAGGACAAGCATTTTAATTGCTTTCTCACTGTAATTAATTAAGCTTTACTAAAAGGATTTAAATGTTCTTCTTCATTTTTTAATCGATAGGGCAAATTATCGATATCTAATATCTGTTTTTTTTTATTCTTGGAACGCACAGCTGCAAGCACTCAATTGAATTTTTACGATTATGTACATAACTTTTTTTCAAAAATGTTTTGGCAGGTATTACATAGTTTTCTACTAATCTACTTGTTTGTTCTGTGTAATTAATGACATCTTAAGGTTTCGTATTTTCTGGAAAAAAGTTAAGCATTATTTTTCTTCGTTTTAATGCTAATCCTTATGTATAGTTTTTCTAGTACGTAGGCATTTACTCAAGTGGAACAATTTAAGCATGTACCTGCATAATCTTGATGAAAAAATGTACGCTGTGCAAAGACAATCGTTTGATTGCAATTTACCTTGCTCTCAGCTTCATAATAAAATTGGAATGTGTTTTATTTGAATACTTAAAGTCATGGTCAGGGTCCTGTGATGTAACATTCTGTTAGTTTGGGTAAAAAATATCAAATGGTCACAGTAGTAGCAAGTCAAAACTACATACTAATATTACATATGTTTAGAAATCCAGTTTACCTACATCGTTTTGTAAAGTAGCGGAGGTATTTAAGCATGGGAAAATTACTGTTATATGAAAATCAAAACTTGAATTGAGAAATTGATGGCGTTATGGCTAAAATCTCATGTGCATTCGTTTATATTTCTCTCAAAAATTCAAATGGCAGACGTTTGACAGATAGACGGACAAAAAGAAACTGATTTCCGCTACTAAATATGCAACACACATTAAATGTTCTACAAGTAGAAAATGTGGTATTCATTAGATTTACTTTCCGATAATGTAGTTTTTCTGCGAAAAAAAATATTACATGCAGATTTGTGTATTATGTGAAGTACCATTTATATTTAGGCATTTATATGAATCGCATCCAGCAATGAAGAAAATATATGGCATGAGCATTAATGTATGAAATTGGGTATTGTTAAGGGCTGTAAGATTAAGATAAGCTTACCTACATATTGTGAATGGCAGAAATACCTGTGCTTGAATGTTATGTATTTGGGTGAACAATATTTAAAGACGCCTCACAAGTTTTGTTATCGATCAGCACATGCAATGCAGAGCGCATAATCAGCATACTAGGTGGAACGCACACCTTCCAGCAGTTGTTCATTAAAGAAATATACCTCTTTATTCCTATTACTAATCTTATCATGTTATGTTAACATTTTTTTATGGATAAACTGTTAAATGGAACGTGTTTTCTTTAATTTCAAGGAAATGTATGAACTGCATTTGAATTGAAGGCTTTTCATACGCATGGGAGCTGTGGCCTGCTGTCAGGTACAAAACTGATGTGCACCGTCGCATCATATTTAGCTGAAGAGAGATTTTAATAACTGAAGCAAATATTACGTGCTAAAGGCGTACAATAACCCAAAGGTCGGTTTAATAGCAAAATTTGCATGTATTAAATAGACTTGCTATTGAAACTAGCTCATCAGTCTAAACCTAACTGTAGGGTAGTACGCAGTCAAATTCATGAAAACTTTGTCTCCACTTCAAAGTTTGGGTGCCTGAAAAACGGAAAATTTGAAAAAGTCTGTGTTGGCATTGTTGTGCAACCGGGTGATGTGTGACAATGAAAAGTTGTAGACTTAAAAATATAAAAACTGTATTAAATACAAAAGTATTTAAAGTATAGTGATAGATCGGACAAAATTGATTTTTCTGTCGATCTAAGCGCTATATCAAATTATAACAACAAAACGAATGCAATCATTAAAAATTACTACTGCCATAACTTATTGAGTAAATCATATCAACTTTAGTCATTTTCTATAAAGAATTAGTCATCATGGTCCAGAAAAAGTACAGTGTTCACAAAAGCTCCACTGAACTACAGCCGGATAATGTGATACCTCCACCTGAAATTTATAGTGATCCGCCAAAATGGAAAAATCCCAGGACTCCACAGTATGTTGCGTCTGGTGTAGGTTAGTAGCAGAAATTATAATTTCAGTGACAAGAGCACTATATACCCAGAAAATTTTCAAACTACTTGTTTCACAATTTCCAAGTGATTATATTTATGTTGTGCCTCTTGATTCGGGAAAATATTTCATGGTTTCTTTGTGCATGTAGTGACGCTCGGTGCCTTTAGTCTTGGCAATGTTCTGGGATGGAGTTCTCCTGCTCTGCCTTCCGTTGAAAAGAGTGGTCACTTTCCTGACCTGGTCACCTCAGATTTGTCATGGATTGGGTCTTTGATAACGGTAATAATGACAGAACACTGCAATTAAATGATTGGTAAACCAAGTCATATACAAATTACAAATAATATGTGTCACATCAACATAGATTGGAGCTGTCGCAGGGGCTCCTCTCGCTGGATATTGTATAGAAAAAATTGGACGAAAAAATACGCTTTTATTATCTTCCTTGCCGTTGGTGTTGGGCTGGCTAAGTTTGTCAATGGCTGTTCAAATATCAATGTTGTACATGGGAAGATTTTTGACTGGTAAATACCAAAGGGAAACTGCTATTATCAGTGGAAGGGATTTTAATGTTTAAGCATTTATTGTATACTTGTCCAGGTGTTGGGATAGGTTCATTAAGTTTAACTGCACCTGTGTACCTCAGTGAAATATCTCAACCCGAAATTAGAGGCTGTTTGGGTGCCATCTTCCAAGTTGTTGTGAAGTTTGGTATACTTTTCACGTAAGATATTTTCTCACAGTTTTGAGTCAATAATAAGGAATCCAATACATTTAGATGCCATATAAATTGATGTATGAAACAATGATATGGTCTTTATTCTTACATGACATGCCATGTGCAATGTATGAGGAGCTTGATGAGACATTAAAATGTCAAGCTTTCATTAATACTTTTGCAGATACATCTTGGGATGTTTGACATCTTATAATTATCTTGCTGGCATTTGCGGTGTGGTTCCAATCTTTTTTGCAATTTTTGTGGCATTATTTACCAGAGTCGCCGAGATATCTGTTAACAGTTGGTCAATCACACAATGCAACTGATGCATTATGCTGGCTGAGAGCATCCGACAAAAAATGCCCCTCGAAGGAAGTTTTGCAAGAGATTGATGAGGTACACTGCAATTATTTGTAGACAAACAATTCATTGAGCCCAATACCCAAACCAATTGAGCCAAGAATTGAACCGTTAAACCTTTAACAGATACAAGACGCTATAAGTAGAAAGCAGGAACAAAAAATAACCTTACAGGGATATCGTGAATGTTCCAACAATGAAGCCTTTGATGATAGTCCTCGGTCTCATGTTTTTCAACCAATTTTGTGGTGGAAACGCATTTGGATTTTATGCTGTCATGATTTTCGAACACACGGGAGCTGGTCTAGACTCGCATTTGAGTGGAGTGCTCGTTGGAGTCTTTCAAGCACTTGCTACAATAATTGCTTCTTTATACGTAGACAAAGCTGGACGAAGAATATTGTTAATCTTGTCATTTATTTTAATGTCATTGTCACTTGTTACGCTTGGTGCCTTCTTCCATTTGAAAGCAATAGATGCTATTTTCCATGAAGCTATCAACTGGATCCCATTGGTTAGCTTGATACTTTTCAATGCAGCATATTGTGGAGGCGTAGCATCATTGGTATGGACAGTCATGAGTGAAGTCCTTCCAAGCAATATAATAGGTGAGTAATTTTATCAATGGCTAACCACCCACTTCAAAAACTCACAGGTATTAGTAATGAATATTTTTTTTGTTTGCTAATTTGTAAGGATTTTGCTCCGGACTGACAACAACATTCAATTGGAGTTTGGCGTTCCTTATCACGCGTTTCTTTCATGATCTGAACAGTGCACTTGGACCTCAGAATACGTTTTGGCTCTTTGCCGTATTTTGTGCTCTTGGTGTCTGCATTTTGAGGAAAAGGTTGAACCGCCATCAAGGTCGATATCTACTGGTAGATTATCTACTACCAGCTCTACCGCCGACCTCGTCATATAAAAACTGAATTGCTTGTACTTTGCATCTTTTGCATATAATTTTGCGATAAGTTTAGTTAAAACGAACATTGAAAAGTTAAGTAGGTATGTAGCAGATCCCGCTGCAAAAGGTAGATAGACCAATTTTCTGCTCATACATACAGAAACAGAACTGCTCATAACATTTTAAGTACTTTCAGGGTCATTGGAAAAATACATGCATATGCATACTTCATACTTACATAGGAGACTGAACAGAATTTAGTAATTTAGCACAAAATGTTGATATTAATATAAAATTACAATATCTCAACAATTTGTTATACTGCAATGTTAACACATGATGTAATTAAGGGTCAGCTATGCATGTAGCCTACATGCTGTAGGTAGTATTATTCTTTCTATTTTTTTCCAGCCATTATTGGTGGTAATGGTAATTGGCATACTACTTTTGTTTTCTGTGTGCAATGAAGGATGTGAAAAACAATGGAAAATTATAGACTATCGCCAGTATTAGTTAAGTATTTATAGAACAGTCTGAAATAGTTGATTCATTTTTTTCCTTGCAAACGGAATTCTGAATGTAAACTTTTTATTATTATTATTATTACGTATTGTAACCGTTTTGGAGGCTGGCAAACACACACATTTTGTGAAAATTTTTAACTTATTTTATTTATTTTATATATGACCAGTGATTTTATATAGATAGATGCTTATACATGAAGACTTTTGAAACAGTAGTAGCCCTTCATTGAAATTTTAAAACTACAAATTAACCCATTTTATGTTTTTATATTTTATATACTACAAGATGACGACCAACTTCATTTTCATAAAAAACGTACATTACATTAGGTAGGTAGATAACTTCCGTAAATTTTTGGACTTGTTAAAAATGACTGTATACTAATCCCTTCATCTTCATTACACATTTACGTGTATTGACTAACAAAAAATTAATTTATGCATCCGTACCGTATATTACCTCATACATATTGTGTAAACTAAAAAGCATTTTTTGCTGCTGGTTTTATATTTTAAAAACATTGCATACAGTCATATATGTACCTATTATATAGTTATGTTTTATGTACAAGAAATCAGATTTATAACTGAATAAATAAAAGATTGTAAAATGTCTAAATATTACTTACCTAAAATACCATCATCACAATCACCATCTGAAAATCTAAACCTCGTTCCCACAATTGACCTTGTGTGTCTTCCAATGCGTAATTTGACATTCTCTGCTGCAATACCAAATTTTCTTGCATTTTGAGCAACGTTTATCTGCGTCTGTGCCACAATTAGAGCATTTTCCTTTGCTTGGCATTGCCGGCTCAAAATTATTAAAGTCATAGGATGAAGCCAACTTTTGCGCCTTTTCCATTAACTTTTCTCTAGAAACTTCAACGAGTTCCTGTTTGTAGCGTTTAATGAGCATTTTTTTATTTTCCTCAAAGTTCTTCTCAAGCTTATCTCTAATTGGTGCAATCATTTCCAGCAACAGTGGAGATCTGGACGGTGTAAATGGTCCTCCGGACTGAATAGCCAATTGATTGAGAAACAACTGCAGTTCACCAAGTATCGGCAACTGATCCAGTGACAAATCGTTCAAATAGGCTCTTAACTTCAGAAGCTGGTTTTTTCGACCTTCGTACATTTCATAATTTGTCAAAATTTTGTTGTTTTTCAGAATCATATACAATGCTAGCCATGCTTGAATTTCAGTGTGGCCAAGAAGAAAGCGAGCGGATGGGTCGACACTTTTCCATGTCGCTGTGGCAGGATCATATTCTGTAATGCTTCCTGTTTGCCAATTCTCACGACGCCAAGGCTTTTGCAAGAGAAGTTCTGTGAACAACATGGGAGCATCAGAGGAGATGATAAGTCGAGAAATGAGACCAGATCCTAGGGAGTCTACGTTTTCGATAATATAGCGCAGAGTAGATAACGCTTTGAAACAGTTTCCAAACGTTAGGGTGAGGGAAACTTTGGTCATGTCAATATCTTTCGTTGTAGAGGTTAATTTAGCCTTGTCATCATGTTGTGGTGAAGGCCTCTCATCATCGTCCTCGTCGTTCTCTATAGCTATAAAATGATTCATTAGACGAAGACAATAGTCCGTGAGATCGATTATCGCATCTTCAAGTGTTTCCGCTGCCTCTGAGTGATACAAAACCGTTTCCAATAGGTTAATGCACGTGCACTCGTGGTACAGAATTGGATAAATTGTAAAGCTATGATCCAGTTTGTGCTCCTTTTGTACTTGTGGTAGAAAGCTCTCTCTCCAGAGCTCAACAAGGATAAGATCATGAACTAGAACTTTGAGCTTGTCATGTGTTATCAGAGCCTCCTTCACCGTTTCTTCTCGTTTAGATAATGCCTGTACAACAGATTGAACTGTGAGCTGCTTCACACGTTCATGTTTCTCGAGCCAGCCGAGGGAACCTTAAAAGATTTTATTGGTAAACGGATGATAAAAAAAAACAATTATCGATTTCAGAATTATCAAACCTTTATTTTACACACCTAGCTCTTCCGGTTTTGAAGGCTGTAAAGCCTCAGCGTAAGCTTCTACTTCTAGGTAGCTTAAAACGTCTGGCCTATCGTCTGCACTCATAATTACATTTAAATCACTTTTTTTGAATATTTTATTGTATAAAATAAATCCTCTCAAGTTTGACAGACAAAAGGTAAGAAAGCCAGTTTATCTTATCATAACAAGATGCTTCAGTAAGCAAATGAATGGTGTGAAAATAATATATTGATCAAACCAGCGGCCGCGGCCGATCAAACGGTACATACGCACGTGCTAGATAGTCGGTAACATAAATATTAGTTTTTCATGAGTGTTATTCATTTTTGATGGATGGGAGATTCATGTAGCCAAGACACACAGATAATAGTTTCAATGACATGAGATACACACACATGCAGGAGTTATATCCTCTAATTGGACTATCGTCTAATTTTGTATTTAGCGTTTTTGACACTTGACATTGTAAGTGTCAGTGTCACATCGTCACATCTTTTGTGGATCAAGAAATAGCTAGGCATCATTAGAAAATATCTAATTTATATAATTACCCATGTAAAAACAAAATATGATATGGTAGGTTGTTGCAAAACTGCTCAGAATTACACTTGTATACGCGATCAACAGCTAAAAACCAATTTTCCGTGCTATGTTGAATGCGAAATTTATGTAAATGTGAAGGCACGTAGCTGTTTTTACTATATATCTATACCTTTGCTTGTATCTATTGTAATATTATTTACCTAGTGTTTAGAACATGTATATTAAATTGAAAATACACGATAGTTATTTGAATATAAATTTCAACCTGACCACATTCCCGATTTTATTGAACATTTTCCTTTGCACAATATGAAAGGATAAATATGGCTTAAGACCTTTTTGACATTTTTTTCATAAACACATACCATATTACTACATAACATTGACATAAGGATTTTTCAATTTACATCTTGTACTATATGTAATATATTCTATATAATATTCTGCAAGACCAGAGCTGCTCTAACCAAAATTGTGTTTTAAAAACAACAGAATTCAGTAGTATGTTATTGGAATGGCTAACTGTTTATTCAATACTATGTAGCAAAAAATATAACTCTGAATATAAACTGGCATTTTTTAATTTAGCATTTTGATTTATTTATGAAATCAATCTGGTAATAATAAAGCATTTATAGCGAGAGCAGAAAAATCGATTTTCTTTTCTACGATTTTGTACGAGGGCATCAGCAAAATATCAATTATTTCTATTGAATTGAAGGTTTTACATTTTTGAAGCTAATGCAATGGTTGTTCATAAAATGCTTTGTCGTAGCCTGGTGGTGGTAAAGCAAATGGCAATGTAAAAAATGGCGTATCATATTGAGCTTTAGTGCGTTTTACATTTCCCTACAAAAGCATATCGTTACTTAAAAGCTTTCAATTTAATCTGCCCACCTTACCAAAAGAGAATAAACTACGTTTTACAATATGGCTGACCAGTACAGTTTCCCCGTAAAGTACCTAGGAGGACAAAGTGTACAAGGAAAATAAGTTGATACCTGTCTAAAATTAAATTAAGGATATTGTACAGATAATATATTAGTAATTAAACTATTCTAAATAGACCACTTGACCTACCCAAACAGTTGGGAATATTTTAATTTTATTTCAATTTGTAATTTACAACTACAAAAACGTAAAGGAACCAAAATTTCCTTCTAAACGTGATCTCGATCCAACTATGGCTCTTGCACTATTGTTGCAACAGAGGCAGGCTAAAAATAGTAAACCTGGAAAAGGAGAAAATTTTGGGTGCAAATTCAAGGCAAATTTTGTTTTGGAAAGTTCTACTGTCAAGCCTTTTGGAAAATTGTCGGGACAGCTAGTGATTGAATCACCGTCTCCAATTTTGCACTACGGTAAAAAAAACGTTTAAGATAGAAAATAAAATGCAAAATATTTTTAATAAATTATTATTTGGTCCTTGTCGAATGTAAAAATAGGTATAAGAGTACAATTTGAAGCAGCATGTACTTTAAAATTCGAAACCAAGTTGGACAATCGTGTGCGCTATCATTGCAAATGTGGCAATTTACTCCACAGTGGAAACGACAAGGATACGGTGGATGGATACTTGGAGTCCCCGGTTATGATTGATCTGGAACCTGTCATCAAAGGTAAGATGTTCTTAACTGTTAACGGTCAACAACAAGAAAAAATCATCATAATTGTCTTTCCATCATAATTTGTACCATAAAAATAATAATATGCATACAGTGGAGCCAAGCGAAAGTCGACCATACGAGCTTCAAGCTGGGACAAATACGTACGGTTTCAATGTCACGATTCCTGGTGAAGTACTCCCAGCTCCATTTAAGAATGCCTATGGTACTCTCGTGTACAAGCTTGCAGCTTATATGCGTTCCGACAATGGAGTCATTGTTCAAATAGGAGAAAAGGTACTGAAATTTGGAGGCTACTACAATCTTTCCAAAAATCTCGAGGCCGCCAGAGCTGCTACCATTGAAAGATCAGTAAAGCGCTCCATGTTCACTGGCAAAAAATTGGTAATTGTGACACTCAACCTGGAAAGCTGTGGATTTTTGCCGGATGATTTGTTGCGGTTTAGCATGCGCATTCAAAATTCAAAATGCTTACCCTACAAAATGAGTGTACAGCTCCTCCAAAAGATAATATACTCAGTGAGTGGGACGAAAAAGAACACTGTAGCAATTGTTGGCAGTACAGATAAGGAGGTAAATGAGCCTGAGTCAGAGACCGTTTGGGACGGATCATTTAAAATTCATAAGGGAGTTAGTCCAACGTACATTGGGAGGAACCCCATGTATGTTGTGTCTCATGTGGTGCAAGTAAGGAAAGTAACTCTTCTTGGATGGTACTTTCGATTGTTTTTATGGTAAATATTAAAGTAATTCTGTTTTTAACAAATTTTCAGTTCAAATTGAAACTTGACGACTACAATGCTATGAAAGCAGAAAAGACGGTATTTATTGGAACTACCCGAGAAACTGTTGAGACACTCATAGCTTCAATCAACAACATGACTTTATCAGACAATGGAAATGGAACGGCGGAGAGGAGGAATTCAGTGTCGTCTGTTCAATCAAGTAATTCGTCTTTAAATGTGAACTCGACGGTATCAAAACCATCATCATACTCACAATCGTCCTCGTCTAGGATGCCATCATCAGTAGAAGGTTGATGTTATAAACAATGTTAATTTGATATCGCCGTATAGTAGAAAAAGTAACCTTAAAAAATACGCATTGTGATTTTCGCTGAAATAATAACATGACCTCTACTAATTCCTGAATTTGATAGTTCCTCTGGAATATGAAGATGCTAATTCTTCAGGAGAGGACCAGTTGAAACGATCCATTCAAGAAAGTCCAGAGGATGAAAATCTAAATGAAGTTGGTGCTGCAGCGGTGTTATTGAGTACTCCACAATTGGACAATGACAACGATAATGGGAAATAAGCTAACAGAGATATAAGCTCTGATTAAATGTCATCAAATCTATCAGAACGGTTTACGTACCCATGTCGTGAATTTTTCACTTACATTTCAATCATAATTTCCATTCGTACTCTTAAAAATGACTCATCCATTCACTCCTGACCTAATACCCTTTACTAAATTTCACTTTTAAAAGTCGTCACTACCGTTGTATATATAACATAATATCAACCCAAACCCACTAAATGTTGATTTTTTTTAACTATCTGATAATTAAGCAGTCAATACTGTTTGTTGTAAATAATTGTATATCATATTTTACCTCCATGCTTATCACATCAATTAATTCAAATGCGTATGAATTAAAACACGGTTTTGGAAGATGGGTTTAAAATTAATATTTTCCATCATTCTGAAAATGAGCATTAATAAAAATGCTTGTTTCTACCAACTTGTTTTCATAATTCTTTAATATTATTTTGATCATTCCAAATTCTGCTTTGAGCATTATGTAATGAGACCTATCCTATAGCAGCTACTCATTGTCAGTTAGTACTACACTGGTCCAACATCAACGTATTGGCGGAAACGCCCGATAAAAAATCCACAAGCTCCATTAGTTTTAACTTTAGTTTAGTGATTTCAACTTCAACTTCGATTTCCCAACACCACAAAAGTATGCCAAAAGTAATAGTGGGCTCACTTATCACTTTGTCCATTTACTTTACAAGTGAAAAGAGCATTAAAATGCATTAAAGGCTATCCTCTGTCATTAAAGCACTGCTAAGGTGCTTTTACTAACAACGCGGTGAAAATACATGCGTGACAAATGATAAACTGCTTGCACTGTTGAGTGATGGATGGAACTTCTACACGGGTTGGTTTAAGGAAAAACACATTTGAGATATAATTTACCCTGTAGTCTAAAGTTAAAAACAAAATAGATACATGTTCTCAAATGCATAGAAGATGACGGAAATTTGATAACTTCACATTCGAATTT
>JAHZMZ010001175.1:0-19003 GCA_027743805.1 Lepidocyrtoides sp. E14 | reverse complement strand
GCCGATTATATATCAGTTGAACTACTTCATTGTACGCACATTTTACAGCATCGACCTTGAATAAACATTTACTCACAAGCAGTTTGTGTACTTCCGATAGGATATCCCTTGCAAAATCCATTTTTGAGCGCAGGAAATAAGTCGGAAGAATTGCGAAAATAAAGACTGGAAAGTTACAGCCATTTCCTTTTTTAATCAGATACAAAATTTATTTTGGCATTTTTGCTATTGAAATAAAAAGGAAAACTCAAACCAAAGGTTTCAAAATTATTTTTCTGTTCCTGTCGATAACTGTTTAGTAACAGCGTTGAATTGGAAGCAATGTGAACGACATAACACTTAGGACCGCATTTGAGAAAACCTTTTTGTTTACTTACACCAAATGAATCAATGAAAAAATCCTGTTAGTATACACAAGGAAGCTATGTTTGCCTACAGAACGAATCGATCGTTGCCCAATCGTCTTTATTTATTTAATGGGCCCAAAAAGGAGCTTTGATACGAAGAGGTCAAAGAATACTCACTAACCCTGAAACGCAAACAAATTGTTGGGCTCAATAACACGATTAAATTTAAAATATTACAAAAACCTCAAAACAAAATTGATTTATGCAAAATAAAATAAAATACTTATTCAATACTCTACAGTCCGGTTTATTGAATACAGCAGTCTTGAAAAGCGATCATTCTGTCGTAAGAAATGGAATTGAATACTTATATACTCAATTGATTACTTATCCACCTTTCCGCTATTCCCCTATGTCATAGGAAAGTTGAAAATTGAGCATTAATTGACTCGATGATAATGCTCCTTTATCGACAAGTTGTTTATTTTGTGAAATGATGAAAATTTGCCTGGAAGGATTCCTACTCCCTTTCCCATTCCGTCTCTCATCTCGTCATCGTCCATGTTTATACCTGGTGAGCTAAGAGCTAGTTGATGATAATGTACATATTATTTACAATGGAATGTTATCGCTCCGTCAGTCCCAGAGCCTTTTCGTTAAATTAGTGGTCATTATGTAATTGGATCACGCATGAACTTCATGAAAATGTTTGCACTTGCTAGTTGCATGTTGAAACATTTGTAGTATAAAACGCACAACACGCTAAATTAATATACTACACACTTTGACCAAAACAGCAAGGAGAATGGGCAACATTAATGTGTTAACAGTCAAACAACTAGATAGAAACTCAAAAATTGCGAACGCACATTTTTCTGTGTATCAGCTCAACTTTGTTAACTGCATCATAGCTATGTAAAAAAATCTTGCACATAGCTAAAATATATTATCTCATGCTTCCTCTTTTAATGCCCTGTTGCCAGTTAAAACTAACTTCGACCTTTATCAGTTATCTGAGCAGTTATCTTAAAATGAGAAGTGATCATGATCAAAAGAGGTGTGAAACTTTGGACCATAACCCACGAGTGTTTTCATGATGTGTTGGCTTGATCACATTAGGCAAATGCGTGAAGATAATATTTAGGTAATAACATTGACAAATTCCTAGTCCGATAAATGTAGCTATAAATTGCATGCATAAACTTTTTAAATTTCTGCGGTTTTCCAGGACACTTTCAATTAAATTGTTTTTTTTTTGTTTTCCAGAAAAGTCAGTTGATATTGGTAGAATATTGAATTGACACACACATGGCTAAATAATATACTGTCGATTAATTGCAATTCGCAAAGCATGCCAAAGCAACATCAATCATTCAATAAAGGTCGTCCTTCACATAAATTCCGCATAAGTTATGGCTGCATGCTTTCATGTCATGGAGAGTCAAAAAACCATCGTCCATCATCACATCATACAGGTTATGGATGATCATTTAATTTATTACCTGAAGTTAATAAACTGCTAATATAGATTCACTTGCTAATAGTGAGCTACTATCTAGGTTTTAAAATAGGCTTGCTATATTTAGTTAGTTTGTGATGGCGAATTAAATTTTGATTTTCCAAATTAAACTGGTTTAGAACATAAATGCCGATCCGGCATTAACAGCTCATGTTTTCCAGTTTTTCTCAATGTGTCATAGCCCGTTTAAAAAAATCGCACCATATCCTATTTACAGTTAGAAAGTTTTTTTTTCATCATGACACTTGGGTGGGGTTATCAAGTTTTCTTTATTTTTGCCGCATATTCCTATTTGTAGCACTGCAGCATTCATATGTCGTAATTTAGGACAGTAATAATTTCATACAGCTAAGAACTGGTTTGAAAAAATTGACTAAATATAATGCTATTTTACTTTAAACCTATTAATATTCAGAAGTTGGAAAATAATTTTTTACTTGCATCTTTTAAAACGGACATAGGTACCATGCAAGAAAGAGGAAGTTGATTTAACCTGCAAAAAATTTAGCTGCTCCATTGGTTAGCCTCTTGAGTGATTAGCCATCATTGCAATCACAATCGTTCCATTTTTTCCTACATCAAAATTTCGTAAATCGGGCATTTCGATTCCATTTATTTATGGAATTGAATTACTTGCTTGATAATTTGATGCACTCTATGAAATATTCTCTTATTTATAGCTGGAATCTCGAGTGTTACTTTAATTTTTTCATTCTTCCTTACAAGTTTTACAACGTTATCCATTTCGGCTCAAACTAGTTGAAATGTATATGAGCCAAAATTTGAATTGATTCACATACTTACACACTGCTCAAATTATTAAAAACAATGTTAATTAGCATAATCCACCATTGAAGGATGTATTTAGCCTAATGTAGAAAATTTTAATGATTGACTTGGTCACACAACAACACATTATGTAATCTTAATTGTCGTGCGTGGCCACTCTTTCATTTGGAAATTGGATTGGAAATAGTGTTGCCGGCGACGCAGTAAAATTAAGTAGCTTCGACTGTTTGGACCACTGGGTACAAAATAGTGCAACCTGGATTGATTGAGCAACAACGCTATGGTTAAAACTGGAAGTTGCAAGCCAGGAAATGGCAATAGGCAGCATGCGCATGCCCATTTCAGTTTCCACCTTTCCAGTAGAGTTTAATCTTAGTGAGGGAATTGATGTCAGTCTATTGTAACAAAATCCAAATACGTCAAACTTGCTCTAGTTATCTATTATAAGCTTAATGAATGATCATTAAGCTTAAATGTTTTCCTTTGCATGAAAGCGATTCATCATAAAATACTAAATCTTTTCCCTGTTAAGCATACAAACTTTGTCTCTGTATTCTAATAAATACATGCAAATTTATGTGCGTGTAATTTATATGTACCACGGCCAACGTAAGCTGCAGAAATTATGCCCAGGGTCTTCACTTTTTTCCACGTCAGAGAGGTAGATTGATGATTCCCAACATTTTCAAACTTTTCATCCTTGTCTTTTCCATGCGGTTTAGGGTTAGAAATAAAATGGCATGAATTCCACAGGATGACTCACCGTGTCGAGGGTTTCATGAGGGAAAACAGAATAAATTACGACTACCAGATGTAATGCAATAATTTTTCTATATTATGCGTATGACTGTAAAACCAAGTGTATAAAATTCGAATTAATCAATTTAATACTCAACTTGAGACACGATGATTTCCTTCCATTTAAAGTATCATTCAATGTAGAATGGAGACTACATTCACAATACTAATAGTTACAATGGTCTGCTACACTCGTCAAGAAAAATCAGCATTCGCAAATCCACAATTCAATTCCACTTCATGTTTGAATCCGCTTCAATTTTAGAATTTCAAATGCTGTCAGCTAACCATCATTTGCACACAGGTATGCATGCAGTAAAATTATTTTAGCAAGCATGCACACGCAGTCTTAGTTAAAACCTATATCAGCAGTATGCTCAAAAGCAATGAATTACTTACCTGCGCACAATTTGTCTAACAAAATCTGGATTCTATAGGTTATACACGGGAGTAAATATTTTTGTACATTATCATAATGTATTTGGGCTATGCACTTATACAAGTGTGAAAGATGCTGATATTAGCTATCGTGATGGATGATGATGATGTCGCGAGTCGAGTCAAGCTGATTAGCGCAAAGGTGCAATCCAGTGTTTCAATGAGAGTTCAAATCAGTTCAGTTTTAGCTACCTTCGCCGCTTCATGCAAAACTTTTGTTATTGAGGTTAAACAAGCGCTGTTCTCTAGTCAGTGCCATTTGTTTCGTTTTCATTTAACCTCGTCGTGTGCCATAGCATTAAATCAAACAGCAGTAGAAGTGGATGGAATATCCATTGCAAAAAATATTCATTGCACTCTTATTGCTTACAAATTTCTTCCAAACTTATGGACCAATTGTGTGCTAATAAAACATTATAGCGTGCAAAAATTGTTCTACTTCTTGTGCGTTATTTTTATTACCTTCCAGTTTTGCACAGTTGCGTTTACCGTTATCCCAATACCGTATTTTAGTATCGTTAAACAATCTGCAGGATATTGTTAGGCAGTGCTTTAGTTTGCACAATGCTTATTTTATTGATCGACAGTCGCTTTTAAAACTGTGTCATGAAAAAATAACTGCTTCCTATCTGCCGGAATTTCAAAACGTAGCGTGCATCATCGGTCCATAGACAACTCTCCCGAGTAGTACAGATATTATCGTAAGTTTAAACAATACATGTACATACCTATCTGCATGTATATAATAGATACTTGTAATAGTAAAAATATTTTTTTAAATTTTAATTCTAAATTTGAGGAATGTTTTTGCAAAAAGGTTATATCATCTTTTTCGTCTTTTTGCCCTTCAAATTTTAATTATTATTCTGTTTTCCCATTTTCCGTTATGTCCATTACTGACGTTGGCTTTCTTTTCAAGAAAACTTGAAATGAAAATAGGTACATTACATTAATAGGTAATGTGCCTAGTGCCTAGTGCCTAGTCTAAATATAATAATTTACCTTTGCAAATCTTCATATCATACAAACACACCGCAAAGTAATTAGCAAGTGATTGAATTTGGTAAAGATCATAATAATCCCCACGCACAGTACACATTTACTACTCAACTTAACTCAAGTTTTCCTCATTCATTTTCTGGATGACGCAATTGAGTAAATATAAAATAATGAACGATTATGTGATGTGGAAGAAATATCTCATCAGACCGTGATATACATTTTTCCCATTTTCCGTTATGTCCATTACTGACGTTGGCTTTCTTTTCAAGAAAACTTGAAATGAAAATAGGTACATTACATTAATAGGTAATGTGCCTAGTCTAAATATAATAATTTACCTTTGCAAATCTTCATATCATACAAACACCGCAAAGTAATTAGCAAGTGATTGAATTTTGTAAAGATCATAATAATCCCCACACACCACAGTACACATTTACTACTCAACTTAGCTCAAGTTTTCCTCATTCATTTTCTGGATGACGCAATTGAGTAAATATAAAATAATGAACGATTATGTGATGTGGAAGAAATATCTCATCAGACCGTGATATACATACACAAATTACCTATGTATAGGACATTGTTTACACTTACACGTGCAACCGCATACTAATAGGCAACTCCTGTAGTAAACTACGCCCGTTGCTCAATCATTAATGTCTGCAACTGCAGTGTTTACGATCGCAGATCATCTTTAATTTTTGCGCATCATTTACAGAAAGCACAACAGGCACACGTCTACTTTTCTTTAGCCATACTTGCCATCAGAGATAACATTTACTTATTTACTTTTCCAACACCAACGTTAGACAAACATAACTGAGCTATTATTACTGGATTGTGCTAATCTTCTTGATTTGCCAATCCAATATTTATTTTCAAGTTTCATCTTTCATCCTGCAATCTAGATCTGGAGCAAGTGTGTACATAGGTATATGATATTTATGTCTGTCTCAAATGATTCCAAAAAACGATTGAAATTTAAACCTGGCGTGACGTGAGTGAAGTGTATAATAAATCACTCATTTATGACGAGGTTATGGCGCTCATTGAAAGGATGCTTATTATTTCCAAAATGTTGTTTGATTTCACACGAGCAATTCAGATTTCTAGTCTTATTTACATACGCCAAACTAGATAAAAAAATGTGTCTATGTATTGAGCAATATTCAACAATCAGCTATTATTGTGTCGTGTGTGTGACAAATTATCTTGATATCAATGGTACGTCATTGAATTAAGCAAGACGCTTCCCTTTTCAATTTCAATTCAAAGTATATGCATACACAAGTTTTCCAGTAATTAGTGATTTTTTTGTAAGCAAAATGTTTCTTATAGAATACTACAGTGCATTTACAATTACCCATTCATACGTGTAAATGTTGTCAATAAATTGTGTACTCATTTACTCTCAGGTTTCATTACCGTATATGGTGTAAATTACATGGATCTTCTGGCAGAGAGTTGAACTTGAATGTATCTTGGTTAATTTGATGGACAAAACTTTGACGTATTAATTTTGTCTGTATTTTTTTCAAAAGTTGGTTCGAGTTCACAATTGACTTGCTCGTTCCTTCTTGTCTTACATTTTGCTGACATAGCTATATTATAGTCTTGACGCTCAGAGACAGTTACAACATCACCTTTAAAAGTAAGGTTTGTTTAGCCGCTGCTGCTGTCAACTTGCGTGTGAATGTGCTCCTTTGGTTCGTTAAAGAAACCTTGCCGTAAAAGGTTTGAAGTTTCTCAATTCAACTACGCAAATATTCCCCGAACGAAACTGACGGAACTTGCCTAATGATGAAACAAAAACCAACGACGATATCACCAAATATTACATTTCTTGTCTCTTGAGCCTTGCTCAATGCAAATTGTACATTATACTTACGCTGCATCATCCTATAGAAACTTGATTTTTTCCATAATAAAAAGATTAATAGACTATGTGTCTCCAGAGACGCTGCTTTAGTCGTATTCCGTGTAATGTAGTAGTTCAGTCAGAGTTAGATTTATTGTAGTAATAATGATGAGGATGATGATGATGGCATTGCTCATAGATCCGCTCCCTCTCATCATGTTGCATTGTTGTTTTTTTGCTGCTCTGTCAGCAATTGTTTGTCTCATGTTATCTGGTTTGAACAGGTTTTTTATTTGATTAACAAATAAATTTGATCGATGATCATAATACCGTATCGTATGATGTTTGGTTTGATTATGATGATGATGAACAACAAAGTCTCGCGTGCTCACAGTGATTATAACAAAAAATCTATAAATCATCATCATAAATTCCTATTAACCTGGGCTCAAATTCGCCACGTAACAAATTTTAAATAGTCTGCTTTGAATGCACAATATTGAAACTATCGCGTTATGTTAGTATTTTTTTAGGTGTCGGACACAACGAGTGGATGCATCAAGCAGCCTTGTTCATATTGTAATTACTGCATATTTAATTACCCCGGTTAATCGTTTATTTTATGCATGCACAAACTTGTATTAAAAAACTACAATAAAACACTTTTCTTGCTACTTACATTCATTCTTCAAAAATTGAGACAATTATTGTGTAACGTATTAGCTAACCGTTATTATTAACCTTTGCATTTTAGCATAGCATGTAGCTTTTTAAATCTTCAGAGCGAACAAGCGTTAAACGTTCAAAGCATCTTACTGTTTAAAAATCGCCAATAAAATTCATTACTAAACAAAACTAATGAATAATGCATCCGAAATATAAACTTTTAGCGTTAAGTAATGCGATTGAGAGAGTGGTGTTGACTCCCATTTTTTTTTTACTTTTGTATCGCATTTTATGTGAACAAAGTATAGCTTCAGCTAATGAATGATGCTTTTATGCTTTTGCGAAATATATTAAATCCCAGTTGTAGTAGCAATAATAAGTACGACGTAAATGCGACATATTTAGCCCTTAGTAAGATTTCAGCAAAAGATTAAGCTTAGCTACATACATGCTAGCACATAATGTCTTCGTGGAAAGGATGTTCTTTAGTTATTTATGACGCTGCGCAGTTTCATAAGTTTATCGTGAAGTTGAATAAGTGATGATTTGAAGAACAAAATAAAAAAAAATCACTTCTAAGTGGTAACGACGAAAGAAAAGAAAGAGTCAATGAAGAAAAGCATTTGTGATGATGGTAATGGAATGACGAATTGAAATGGGCTGTATTTTTTAAAGCATGAACGTATTCATCTCTGGTTCCTTCTTCATTGTGTTATAACTGTATAATAATGCGACACCATAATATTCATTTTCATTGTCAGACAGAAGAGTACAATTATTCCTTGATAGGTTAAACAGAGGTCGTCAATTAAAAGAAACAATGCAAACAAAACTTGTGAATTTGAGAAACAGACTGAAAGTTGTCAGATACACTAAGAATGTCTGCTTTGCTGATGACTAGAAAATACGGGCTATTAAAAAAACAAACTTGTAATTAAGCGTTAAAAAGTTTTAAGTACAAAAATGAGTTAATTTATTGCATGCAATGTACTGACTGACTCCATATTTTCCTTGTAAAAAGAAAGAAACGTTGCGTAAGGACAAGAAGCGGAATTCCATCCGACTCGGATAGCCTTACTGCCGTTTTTGTAAGCTCTGCAAAATTATTTTTATCGTTAGTAAACTCGTAAATTTTCTAACCATCATTTATAAAATGTTAAATTACATCATCTTCATGATGTGATATCCAAGTCGCCATCACTCTAACTATGTATGCATTTGACAAATGGCAATCTTGGAATCTTGTCAGATAGGAAACATTGAAGGCTATCACTACTGCTTGCTACTCTTCTGGGTATGATGAAAACATTTCATTGAATCTTTCTCATACTTAAAAAAAACTTTTCGACTCTTCCAGAAAAAAATGTCAAAGGTTAAAATGATTGCATTGTATGCGCTATCAATGTGTCGAGCTTATAGTTCATAATAGTCTAACCATCAATATTACATGCATACACAACCCAGTCGAATGATTTTTTTGGAGATGTCCAAAAATGGACCATGCCATTGTCGCATTTATTTTCATATACAAATAATGTATGTACTTCTCCATTATAATATATTTTTTTACTTCCTTCTTCACTTGATCTCATCATCACTTATTTTTTTCGTGTGTGAGGTCCCCATTTTTATCCAAATCCATGTACCACGAATAATCACTCAAAATGTTTAAATATTGCATACTGCTAAATAAACTAAACTGAAATTCAAGTGGTTGTTCAAAAAAAATAAAATGAACAATATTAACATTAATAGGCCATTCTGATGATCAACTCTCCTCTTCCTAGATGTGTCAACAGTCTATTGATTAATTTCACCATCAAAGTCGTGTTTAGTTACAGAGAAGTGACAGCATAACGCGACACAACACGAGAGTTTAAAAAAGAGCAAGAGTGAATTTTTATGATCTGATCTGATCTGATGATGGGCTGAACGAGTTGTTTACTCAGGTTTACTATTATTATTATCCTCTCTGATAAAATTTACCGTATGTACTAGTACCTACAAAATAATTATCAAATCAACTGATCTCCTCATTTATCATCCATACTAACACACAAAAATCGGTCTTATATCATAATGAGTCGTATCATAAAAAATATAGATAGGGAAATTCAGTATTTTTACTAGTGGTAGCAGCAGCACAAATCAGCCTTGCACAACAATTACTTCTGTATGATAATAAAAATGATGATGACTATAGAATTATTTGTCCTTGTAGTTCACGCGAATGTTTTTTAACTTTGCTGCTCATATCAGTAGCAGACGACATAATATATTATTCATATCCATCCATCTCTTCATCCTTTGACCAGAAAGAGCTGCCTGCTGTACAAAACAGCTCACTCAGCGTACACATAATTTCTGGTCATACCTAATATACCACTCCGTCCGACATAAAAACAACAAAGCTTGACTGAGGGATAAATTGCTAATACTGAGGATGACGATGATGCTAATTTATTAATATTGAAGAATAAGTATTGAGTAACAAATTCCTGGTCAAAAATAGACTTATCGGTGATGATAGAGCTATTTAAATGAAAGAACATNTAACAAATTCCTGGTCAAAAATAGACTTATCGGTGATGATAGAGCTATTTAAATGAAAGAACATGCATGCTGTATGCATTGGTATTCTATTAATAATTGATTTATAAATATCTCGAGTTGTTCATGTTCATACATGTTAAAAATATTTTAAAATGTAAATAAGTGTTGCAAAAATACCAATACTTGGCTTATGTAACACAAACTTACATTCAGCATGATCATCATTTCTCAAAATATTTGCATTTTTTTCAAATAATGGGTACAAAATGCAGTTTCTATGTCGTAGTGGTGGCATTTAATATGTGAGATGAAAATAGAAAATAAAAATTGGGAAAAACAAAATAAATGTGAAGATGACAAGATGAGAGGAATCTTGAAAAGACCTTCAGATAAGATCCTCTTTTTATTCCGCTCTGCTTTTAATCATACACACTAAAAATTCTACCTACGTGCATGGCATGTAAACAATGATAACGAAAATAAGTTCTCTATAAATTTTTCAATGTGTATCATCCATATGAAATTTCCAACTCATAAATGCATAATACATGCAAATGATAAAAGTACATATAAAGCAATTTCCACTTTGCTTTAAATATGTATAAACGTTGAGCTAAACTGTTTCAAAGATTCCTTATCCTTTCGGCATAAAATGTTTCTTTTTTCAATCGTTATATGGACGAGGCACAAACTTGGAAAAAATGTATTACTGAATTTACTGACGATGATGGAGATTGACCAACGTCACTTCGGCTCAGTCATTTTATCATCATACTTTGTGTTGGTGGTTATGGTCTGTCGTAAAGAAGAAAAATGTTTTATGTCACATTTCGTAGCACAGTGAGTAAGAGCTGTGCTTATATTTTATCCTGAGACAGAGAGAGCTTAAAGTTAGATGAGGTTATAACATCATCATACGAGTTATAACAAGTTGGCAGTTGAGCTAGAAAGAAACTGGAAGAGAAATTGCGAGCTAAAAAATTTGCATGTTGTTTATTAGTTCAATCAGCAGAGATTTAACAAATGTTAATTGCCATTTAGTAGAGTAATCTGGCATTCATTCTGAACTGTGGGTTTGGTGGAAAATTACTACAAAGATTAAAAAGACTTGGTGAGGTCTAATTTTGATGGGGTCACTCCTGCTTGCCGAAAAGCTTATTATCAGTCAGTCACACAGCCCAGTCAGCTACATATTATGGAATCACTGTCAGCGACAAAATATTTTTTGAAATCATAAGAATAACTCTACGCCTGTCAGTAAACTAATTTTACATATTTGAAGTATCGTGATTGATCTAGAGAAAAGTACACAATTCTAAATTTTTTCTGTGCTTTATTTATTTTCCAATGAAACAATGCGTCAGCATCCGACGTGCTGTTAATAGGCATTAGCTCAGTTAAGTATGCATTTGTAGTACTTGGGTATTTATCAGCTATTGATTTAAATTCACTACAGAGCATTCTTCAATTCAAGAATGTTCGGTAGTGGAAAGTTTTCGAAGATGACTTGAAATTTTCAAGTTGAAAACTAAATCCAGTCAGCATTTTAACGCAGTGACGAAACGGAACCAAACCTTTCATACACTTACACTATAAATACACTCTGCGTACATATTGACAATCGCTTTCATTTCAATCCACAATTATTGTCAAAATAGTGTTAGTGTATTTGCAATATTTGCATCAATAGTGTAGGTTGTAGGTATATCAGTATGTATGAATGAAATTCTCCTCTTTTTACGTGCACAAGTACCACTATTGTCAACTTCAGCATTTTTAACATCATGCGATGCCGATGATGCAGTATTATATCCATTCACATTATCTATTTTGTATTTGTGATATCAGTGCATTCTTTGCATTTCAATCTTTATGTACGCTCGCTCGCTCACACTTGTTTCATTCCTCTCTTGTCCTAATCCTAAATTCTCAAATGAAGGCAAACAGCATTTTCTTTGTTCTTATTGTTTGGCGAACGAGAATGGTGAGACGCAAAAAAGTGCAAGAGAGCAGCAACAACAACAACAATGACACTTGTTGCGCGTGGAATGAAGTGGATGATTCTGCACGTAGCTTTATATAATAATAATAATAATAATAAAACTTTATACAATGCGACGACGCCACAAACTCTCACCTCATCTATTAAATAACACATGCAAAAACATAACTACTTCTTCTACTACAACTAGCTTAACCAGCCGAGTAAACTATGCAGCATATAAAAATGTTATTTCAATGTCGCCGCGCCTTTATGCTTAACTACTCAAAAACAGACTTACTGCTGCCTGCAACAGGCAGCATCATTGCAAAAATTTTACTAGTAAAAATACTTCCTCGTTGCTGCGTACTTTTGGCAATTCAAGTACTGTGTCATTAATATTGATTAGCAGTGAAATAGATAATAATATCCTGACCAGACCCGAGTTTAACTTTTATGATGTCTTTTATAACGCCTGGTTTCGTTCTCTAGTTTAATCTCATCTAAGCGTGTGCGTGTGTTGATTTTGATTCTGTTGTTGCAAAAACATTACATACAAGATAGAGTACAAAGTTTGAAGTACTTTGTTGTATACATCTGCTATAATATTCTCCCTCTGCTTTAATGAACAATTCAAAGTCAAAACAACATTGATAATAAGATGATTAATTAATTTAATGAGATATTTGCCAATATATATTATGCGTGTATTGATTGATATTTACTTGCAAAAAGAAAATTAGTTTCATTCAACAAAAGTATAAAACTGTTACAGTTGTTGATATTTTTGGTTTTTCCAGATTCCACACCACTGAAGACAGAAGCTTTTTTGATCTTTTGACCTTCCTTCCACAAAGCCAATCAACCCGGTCAAAACAAAATTTAATAAAATATTGGAATATAAACTTGGATCATTCATTTTTAATTGCTCCTACTGTCACTGAGCGCACTTGCAGTTTAAAGTGCAAGCCAATTCCTCGAATAGACTTTTATAGACTGTGGTTTTGATCGATCACCGTCACTTGCTGGACCATCCCACTTATTTTCCACTGCTAATACAAAAGGCAGTGTTTCATAAAATTCCATTTATTGCCAATAACTGGATCAATGATAAAACGTTGATTTATTATAAGCCAATGTACTAGCAGACAAAAGGAGAAAAAAAACAATTTTAAAATAATAATACCTAATATCATAATAATATCACATCGTCCCATCATAAATATAGAATATCAAGAATCTTAAAATATCTTCAAAGATCAACTAAGTCACATGTCATAAGCAAAATTGTGCAGATGTGCAGAAGCGTTACAACAACGACATCATCAGTGTATACTCCTCTCATCATAAAGGCAATTTAGATATACCAACCAGTACAAACTAACTACAATTAACTTTTTATCCTTCTTACTTCACTTCACGGATAAGGATATACATACATACATACACACAGAGAAGGACCTCAACTAACTCTCATCTTCTGTTGCTGCTATCAAAAACTCTCGCGTTTTTTACTGTTGTTTGAGTCAGTGGCCAGTGGTCAACATGTCCGATGACGATATTCATTCGAGGTAAACCGTCACATTAAATATACATAATATACACATTTTCTTATACACAGTTATGCCTTGGAAGCCAATAGGGGTGGAAGCATGAGGCATCCTTTAATAATTTGGATGCGCTCTAAATCAATTAAAGATGTGGATGATGATGATGATGTACAGTACCTATACATGTGAGCACATATGTATAATTCGTAAAAGATCATTCTGTTAGTAAATGAATGTTACTACTATCACAAAAATTATACTTAACTCAATACAGCGACAGTCGTTGTCGCACTATCGTGCAGTAAAGAGCACGCTAAGAACGTGTGAGTACATAATTTTGTCTTTTTATTTCATTTAATGGGATCACTCACTCCTCTAGTTCAGATAGACTAGTAGTTAAAGTAATTCTGCTGAGGCACTTCAGTAGTCTTTGACTGCCAGAAGAATTCACACGTTTTCGTTTCTTTGTCGCCACTGCACACACTTGCAAGTCAGCAGCAGTATTCTTTTCTTTCAGTTGCAATGAATTTTGTCAAAGATTGCACAAAACGATAACTTGCCATTGCATGAAATTAGCTGTTAAGCAAACCAATTCATTTAAACGAAAAGCAAAGGTTGTTAGCTTCCTTGACCGGAAGTAGAGTGATTGTGCATATCAACCTTGAATAGACATTTTGTTCTCTCCTGAAGTGATCCAAGATACGCACGCAAGCATAATTGCACGTGCTCTATCCAACTTTAAATTCATTGCTGCCGTTTTCAAAATTTAATTTTTAAAGTACCATCACCATCATCATCACCATCATCATCACCATGCTTCACTCGATGAACAAGGCTCCAACAGTAATGGAGAAAAAGTATGACAATATTTTGAACATGTTCTGGTTCAAATTGTTTAGCGAGGAGGAGAATATCTCAGACGCTACCAAGTGTCCCATTTGCAACAGACCGTTACCATTGAACAGTATAGAATCTAATGGTGTCATTCTCAAAGACCCATTGCCATGCACGGATTGTTACAATCGGTTCAAAAGGCGGAGATCATCACAACCAACAAGAATCAGAAGGAATTCTGACTTGGGCACAATTTCGGAAAATGTTTCTCAAGACTGCAAGTTTGGAACTGATCTCGATTTGTCACGGTAAAAAAAAAAGTTTTCATTTTTTTGTACCTATAATCATAGATTTTTTTTGTCTACGTAGACATAATAACGCAACATCATATAAAAAAAATAATGTTCATTGTGTCACGTGTCTTTTTTCTTTTTGAGTTGAAATGTTTTTCTCAACTGTTCAATTTACATTACATGACAGTTTAACATGTGTGGTCTCGTTTTATTTGTATTGCAGGGAAGTGAGCTGTAATTTTTGTCCTAATCCAATTATCCTTCCCTCCAGCAATCTGATTCACCATTTGAAACTTCGCCATTCTGCTTTTGGCTATGATAATGATCAAATATTTTACGAGTTTAGAAATGGCTGCGACAGCGAACATTTTGGACAGAGTAAGAAAAACACATTTTTACATACAACTTTACACAAAGAAATAAAGGCTGTGATAATCGTAAAAATTGAAAGGAAAAAATAAGTATTTTAATAAAGTTACTTTATTGTTACAGATGGCACCTACACACCCGATTATATCTGTCAAAGTGGAAAATATTTCTTCTCCCAAGGATGTAATCAGAACGGCGTGTTTCATGGTTGGGTTTCTATGATGGCACCTAAGCATGTGGCTAAGGAATATTTGGCCACTATTGTCATTCATTGTCCAAATCCAAAGGTGAGTTTAGTAGTGGAAATGCAAATAAATGTCAATTTCTAAAAATGTCATTTTTATGACGAAAATTCCCTCTAGTCTCAGCTGCCGCTGCAAGGATTATTCAAGTTTAAGAAAACGCAAGATCTCCAGTGGACAATCCCAGTTCAGCCTTTTGGTGATGACCAGCCACCTTTGTCACTTTGTTACTCCATTCGATGGAGCCAGTTGAAACCTTATCTTCAGAAGAACGTATTGCTACGGAATGGTATGAAGGCCAAGTATTCATGGAGCACCAGGATTTCCATTTTCAGAGCGTAGTTTGTTTGCACTAACAGCGCTATCCTTCTTTTACGCCATTTATTTTGTCAATTATTTTAATAATTATTATGTAACATCTTTCTTCCAGTCATTGATAACGTACATAGTAGCATCATTATATTCAACATTAACAGTTAGATTATCTACACCATCATGTAAATACGTTAAAGTAGTCATTAGAAAAAAATAATAATCTGCGTAGTTGTCCCATGCTATTATTAGAGAGGCTATCTGAAAATGATGTCATTTCTTCTAATTTGATAAAATTATGTTTTGACTTTTTCTACCGTATACTACATACTTGCTTATCAAAATAGACTTCCACTCCTCCACAGTAGAACTTTGAACTTTTCTGTTATACTAATAAGTAACAAAGTACACGTGTATGATAATCATGATGATACCGTTGATAGTTTGTAGTTAGGTGAATATTATTACCCATTACCTATTCATTGTAAACTTATCAAAAATATTATCCAATTCAGCCTGCCAAACTAGGCTGAATTGTGCAAAGGCTAAGCGAAAACTGAATTTTAGCACTTATTGTCACTGATGTATGTATGTGAAGACTGGAGTGACTTTATCTATGAACTTCTTTTTTTTTGTTTTTCCCATTATGGAAAAAATTTTATTTTGTACATTTAAACAACCGACTAAAGTGGGCCATTTACATTTACGAATAAATGCAAACCATGTTATGTATAACCATTCTAGTTATGATGAACGGTATTTGTTTTAGAGTAGTAGTCGGAATCGCAAAGAGTAATTTTTAAATCTAACCGGTTCCTGATATAATTTAGCAACTTTTGCATACAGATTATTATTTACGTAGCTTATCCATTGCTTACATGATAGATTAACGAAATGGCATGTTATTAGCTAAGCTAAACGATTTTTATTAATAAACTATTAATATATAGTATGAGATTATGTTGATGTTATCGTCAAAAAAAGTATCGTACGACAAAATTTATTTCATCACGGTACGTAAGATATGAAATGGGCTTACATTTCAAAGAAACATCAAACTGGATTATTTGATGGGACATTGGTTATTAATGCACAGTGTGCATTGCACACATATGTATCATTAAAATTGATGACATCAAGTAACAGAGCATTTTGATTTGTTTTTTGTTGCAGCTTCTGAAGCTATTTTCCATGAGTGCAGACAAAATAGCGGATAGTAATTAGAAATGTGGGAAGTAGAATGAGGAGAAACCTCAGATAAAATGTATGATCTCAATTATATGATCAGTTGAATGCAATGCAATTTACGCAAACGACATTGTTGTGCTAAAAACATCGTTAAAATAAATAACAATTATCTAAGTATGTTCATGGCGGGTCCTCCCAAATTAAGTACAAAACGCCAAAATTTGAAGATTACATATTACATTTCCCATTCTCAAGTACAAACTGCACTGTAATGTATAAAGTACAACCTAAAGAGAGCAACAAGAAAAAACCTTGAAATTATGTTAGGTCAATCCCTTGACATGCCATGTCTATAAATTTACTTTCCTTTTCTTATTTCCTCTCAACTATTTCTACACGAATTTTTCAGTATTCCGTTTACCCCATGCTCTTCTTCCACATTTTGAAGAAACTCCACTTACGCAGACAGACTGTAACGACATTTTAGAAAGGCTTCATTAATATCTAATGGGAATTACGCAGCGCTCCGAAAAAGCCATATAACATTAACTACATTCACGTTCCTTTCGCTCGTCAAGATAAAAAGAGAAAGCATGAGAAAGACCTGTTCAACGCAGCAGTGTAGAGTTATCCTAGCTAGTTAACTACTACAACAGCCCATCTATCTGTCATTTCCACTGTATAAACTTTAGCATTTTACCGCCGGTTAAATGCACTATAAAATAGCTTGCATGCAACTGGCAAACGTCAACAGGAATTCATCCCTTGTAAATTAAAAGTTAACTGAAACAAAGAGCTTTTGTGCTTGCTGGGAGGCATATCGTCCTGCCACACAGATAGCAAGATGAAGTTTCGACTTTCACCTTAGTATATTATATAGTTCGTCGAATTTCCAACGTCAAGTTTAAAGAAAAACCATAGGACATAAAGAGAAAACAGGAAATCTTCCTCTGTGCTAACAGAAGCTGGTTGAAAGGAATACCTAATACTTTTCCTTGCTGCATGTTGCTGGAAAACGGAAGAAAAAGTCTTCTATAATAACTTTTGGTTTTCTATTAACTTTGAGTTTTTTCAAACATTTTGACCACGTAACATTTTACCTTGTTTAACTTTACGTTTATTTGCACTTAAATAACATGCCAATAGCACTTTAACTTTTTCTGCTTCCTGTTTCTTTCGTGCAATGTTATTGCAAGAAGTCAGTGGTGAGTGACTTAGGGGATGGGGAGGGGAGGAAGCTAAAGTTGATGAGGGTTTGTTGCAATTTACTTGCAAAAAACTAAATAATGAAAAACCTTGTTTCTCTAAAAGTTTCTCTTGTAGTAGGGAAAAAACATTATACATTAAATTTATGCAGTCCCTAATTTAACATTGCATTCAGTAAATTGTAAGTTGTTTTGTAAAGAAAACTATTTTAGTACATGGTTAATCTAAATAGTTATTACTGCCATGTAGAGACGTGTTTACTGCGTTTATTTTATTTCAGCTTAGAGGGAACAAAGCATTTTTCTTCAGTTTCTTTCCTAACTTCAAAGAAACTTTGCCTACTAATTCAATTGGCGAACATGCATTTTTGCATATTTGTTTAGAAATTAGTTGGTAGTTTTTAAAACATCTCGTATTTTTCGATATGCTCGAAATAATTGGTAAGATTCCTGGTATTGACTGGAAAATGCTTTGCGATTTTTATTTAAAAAATAATGCCCCAAAACCCAAAGTGGAAGCATGTAAGTATTAGCTACCTGAATTAACTAGACAGAGATTTTTCAGGTCATCAACCCTTTTACAGGACATGATGTATCCTTATAAATATATTTTACGAAATTGTAAGAAAAACAGTAATATTTCCTGAAATAAATTTGCTTGGTACTTTCCCTCATAAATATTCGCTATTTTTTTTCAAATGGATCGCAGGAACAACAAGGCAATGGACTCAATAATAGCAGCCAACTACATAACACTGTATTGTCCAAGTCAAAGAGACCACCATAACTTCCGTGGCCGAAAAAATGTGTGACAGAAGTTGTCCACCATTTAGTTCTCTTTTCAATACCATATGCATGCAACTTCACTTTTTTTACTCAACCAGGAAAAAAACTACAAAATCCTAAACTCGTCATGGTATATTCAAGTCTGGATCTGACTCTGAGAAAATTTCATTTTAACGGCAAGATGTGTACTTGCATGGATAAATGTATACTAAAGGGTAAAACAAGAAGCAATTTTTAGTAAGTACACAGACGGGCCGCCATCCGCCGTAG
>JAHZMZ010001174.1:0-19793 GCA_027743805.1 Lepidocyrtoides sp. E14 | reverse complement strand
AAGAATGAATCTAGTTGAAAATTTGTTCTTTACTTACAATTTCTTGCTCGGTGGGATCTAGAAAAGTCTTAATATTGTGATTATTTCCTTTCACCAGGAGAATTTGATCATCATCTTCATTTTGATCCAAAAGCTCCTGATTGCGAAAACAACGATTACATTTGCCACATATAAACTTGACAAGTAAGGTTAAATGAGAGAAAATGATGAACGGAGGAGGAAGAAGCGATTTTTTTAGAAACTCTGTTACAACCACTACTCGTTGCGACATCCAAATCTGCAGTTATCATTCCATATAACAATTAAATTGAACATGTTCCTGAACAATCAGGGAATGCTGGCTTTATTCAAACAAGGTTAATTGCTTGCCTCAACAGAATTTGCATCAATTTCAGCATATATTCCGTTGAAAACTGCGATCAGCACATTTACTATTAAAAGATTTGAGATCATCATGTATACCACCCAATACAATGGTATCAACCCGGATCCTAGTGGACACTTTGGTGAAGAGCTTAGAACGTTATCAAGACACTAAAAAATAAATACCGAATGAAATGAATGAATACAGACAGAAATTTTTAGCAAATATCTTCAAGTAATTTGGGAGTATTTATCAACTTTAAATTCAATAATTCCTCGAAAATCTCACATCAATATTCAAAACTTCATCTAGCGTATCAACTTCACCAAACATCATTACATAGCTGCGAATCCATTTTCGTGTATAGCATTAGTAAAGGTATTGATTTTCTTTAAAACACTCATTTATAAACTGTGTTAAAATTTTGAAACTAACGGCTCTAAAAATGAAGGTTTTACATCATTCCATGTAGGGTCAGTAGTTGGGTGTCGGATGGATTCTCTTGCTACAGCAAATGTGAAAATGACAACGAGGATAATCATGGCAAAGTATGCCATGTGTCCAAACATTCTAGTTACCATTAAAAGTTTAGGTCCAATAAATCTATGCACTGCAAGATACTTGTAAATCCTTAGATTCCAATAAATGCTAGATGCCCTGTAAATAGTCAAAGTGTACTGAAAATACTCTTCCTTAAGCCTTAAAAAAGCCCCACTTAAAACAAATAAACAGCAAGAAAAGTCAGCAAGTCTCCATTTGTTTTCCCTCATTTCTGCCATCTTTTTGGAGAAAGTAAACCCTTCAACATTGGCAAATTCCTTTATACATTCAAGTATATGGGTAAACACAGTTGATAGTACGTAAATTTCCGCCCAGCCAATGGATTTCGAGTCTTGCTGAAACAAAATCACGTACCAGAAGCATAAGAGAAAAGCCAAATATCCACAGACACGACGAATAAAGTTTGATACTGGGGCTTTCTGCGACTCAATTAACTTCTCAAACGCAGTTAGACTTTGCTGGGTGGTCACAAATTCCGAAAATTTTTCAAATTCTTCTAGCTTTGCTCCAGGTTTAAGCTGATCACGGGCATAACCATAAGTTTTTGCATCTTTGTGCTCTGAATCCAATTGCTGGGGAGCGTCTCTATTATCTTGATTGATACTCTCTGGATACTCTGGATACTTTGTTGGGAGAGAATAATCTTCCACTTTAATTTGAATACGTTCACCCTTTTTAATTTCTGGAGGAGTCATTGCAGAATTCCAATTTTTTGCATCGTCGGAGAAATTTTTGCCGTGCCGAAAATTGTAGCGGCTCTTTAATTTACTATATATGCTTTCGGTTGACTTTCCCGGTTGAAAAGTTCTCATGCTTTCACTGTCAACTAATCTGTGTTCTTGGTCATTTTTCCTCAAAGTGTCTTCTTCGTCAGCGTAAGTATCATGACCTTTGCCCATCTTGCCGTTTTTTTCATGTCGATACACTTTCAATTCTTCTTTGGATTTATACTGAAGAAAGTAAGCGAAAGGTGGAAATAAAGCGGCCAATATTATTTTAAATATCGAGTTGGATTTGACATTGAGCGCACCGAACCACAAATCAGCGACCAGAATCTGGCAGCAGGGATGTGACAAAAGAGTTTTGTGATCAGCTTTCATTGCCAATGATAAGCAGTTTTCCTTTGACCAATGTTTCAGCTCCATAGTCAAAAGTTGTCTGGCAATATCAAAATCTTGCCGATAGCATAAGTCTAACAATGTGAATGACAGTTTGTTCCATTCTTCTCTATATGTATCAAACTCCAGCATAAGAGAAAGATTCATCTTTGCTATTTCTTTAGCTAAACATTTGTTAAGCATGGCTGCAACGAGCGCTTTTGCTAGAGCACCTTGACCATGACACCAAAATAGTTTTGCAAGCTCTTGGCGCATAGTTAGCACCGCCCATATAAATAGATCGTCAAATGGTCGCGCAAATATATGCTCTTGAATTCCCTCCTCATTCTTATTTAAGGTTCCACTAACTTCACCAATATTCCTCGCCTTCATTTGAAAATATTCGGGACGATAAACGCCCATTTGGATTAAGGCCGCACTAATTCCTGGTAGTGACAAGTGTCCGTCATAAAACTTGATCTTATGCTTACATTTTGTAACTTTCCGAATGTCCGAAATTTCCATTAGAAGTGATCCGATCAAGTTCAAATGTTCAGCTGCGTTGTATAATTTTTCCAGTCGAGTCATAGTAAGAAATGTTTTCATGTTTATTCCATGCTCCATTAATAATTCGACAAACTCCAGACGGTTTGAAACCAGAGCTTCCATCATTGCCTCTTCAAGATGAACTATTTCAATAAGTTCCCATTAAACTAAATTAAATTACCCTACTTAACCAAGTCACTTGAAAATGTAAACTACCTATGCATAACTAATATTCATTGAGGTTATACCTCTGTTCCATTCTCTGCCGCATACAAACACTTCATTTTGTGCCAAATCTACCCTATCCCATACTAAGGTAAGTTCAAGTTGCTGAAAGACAATTTTGGCACAGACATAGCCGTAGTTAATGGACAATTAAAAAGGAATGAAAAAAATAAAATCGTTTCCATACTTCTAACGGTGACGTAAGTTGAGATCGAAAAATGGAGGACAAAATGACGGTATCAAGCTCTTCTTCACTTGCCGAGTTTCCATTGTAAACAGTAAGCTGTAAAAATGAGCCGCAGTTTATTACATTCGTGGAATTTCTTACGCCACGCAGCCGGGAAATTTGGGCTGACCGGTCGTTTTTCTTTTGAAACCCGAGGAAATTTTGGCAACCCGGGATTGACTTTTGGGGACTCGGGTAGTTTTTAGCTCACCCGAGCAACATTTAAGAGGGGTTCCGGATTTTACCCATGAATTCCACGGCAGAACATTTTGTAAGAAATTACACGTTCGTTTCATTTAACCCCAACTTACTACCTGGCTAGTCTGTAATCAAGCTAATGGTAAATTATTGAAGATTGACATTTGTACCAAGTGTTTCCTTTTGTAAATTTGGGATAGTTCTTGGAATACTTCATATGAGACTTGTCCATCTAGATGACGCTCTATTTTATACTTAACTTCTTCTCTAGAATCCTGCAATTCCTCTACAGTTTGGAAACGTTTCAGCATCCAAGCTACCAAATCTGTAGCTTTGCCGGTCCCAGTAAATAGTATAATTGGTGTCGGGCGCTCATCGTACAAGTACTCACTGATTATTCTGAGTGTATGACAGCCTCCTTCCATAATAATGAGAACCATGGGTATGGTGCAGTGTGCACAGTATCCACCTCAAAAACACATTTAGTTTCGTGGAATAAACAACATAATACTGACTACTGACTGAGTAGTATATGCATGGAATGCAGTGTCATGATTTTTTTTATAAACTGCATAGGTACTTTGACTAATTGGGTACGCTGTTATGCACTTTTCCAACCTCCTTCTCAAGAAGGTCTCTCCACCAAACCTTCCAATACTTCCATTGTCCACAAGCAGAAAATTTGAGTGTCGCGGATTTAAATGAATCATGTTTGTTTTATGAATCTCCATTGGACTGTAAATTTTTTCTGTATTCCGTCCAATTAATTCCATCTGATGTTCGCACATCCCCCACTTTGTTTCGAAATACGAACAAACGTTTAGTTAGACGGACAGGTAGGTCCTCAAGTCTTTTATTAAACTAAAGATGATAGCATGCCCGTTTGTAACATAAATGCGTATTTACTGGAGCAATACCAATCGAAACAACGTGTCGACGCCTGTAGCCACCGGACCAACGATTATTCAAAGCAGTTCCCAAATGTTTCCCAATCTAGGAAATCACAAAGTACGATTAACAAGCTTCCTTCTTCATGCATGCTTATGGAAAGTGTAACTTTATGGAGCACCCCAGAATTCAAACCAGTTGAGAAAATCCACGCTGAGGTTTCTAGTGCCACTTTAACTAGTCCATGTTGAAATGACTTTCCAAGCCTCGTAGATATGTCAAAATTTAAACTTCCTCCGTGTATCGAAATTATGAGCTTGGGCATTGGAAGTCCCCAAACATACCTCTAGATAAAATTTCATATGATGCACAATGCACATAATGCCCTCAGAATATAATTAGTAATGCCCCTGTTAAGGTTATTCGGATCTTATGTTACTTGCCATTAAATTCATTGCCACTTCTGGATGTATATCATAAGACATCCTCACATACTGATTTCAAAAAACAAGTTATCTTTCAATAATCAACGCTTGAGTACTTGTTTATGAGGATAGTTATACTTTGATGGTGGCTTAGGTTGTTGTATGAAGTAAAGGCGACCATTTTTTCTCGTGGTTATGGTTAACCTTCATGAAATCGCCATGATCGATCTAAGTTGCACACATAAAAGCTTTTGTCTTCAAATCCCAAAATAGCATTACAAAGTAAGTATAGTCATTTTTTGTCCACCCAGTATTCGTACTGTACATAGCATGCTTTTGCTTAGCAATTTAGCACTTTTAAAGTGATTATTATTAGCTCACTTTCCGGCGCCCACATTGACAAATTGATATGTCCACTGCTGTGGGTATAAAGGTATTGCATTCTCTCTTGTTCACATTCAAATGTATCCATTTTGGAGGAAGCTATGCATAATGCGTACAATGTTTTGTAAACTAGCAATAAATCTGCAGTTTGGAAACATTTTAGAAGCTTATTAAAAATTTACACGAATGTTTTCCTGAAAGTAGTCCGACATTGCAAATGTAGAATGTCAACCGTCTGGTGTGAGAGTAATCGTCAAAATCAAAGTGTCAAGTGGCAGAAATACTGATAGGTTTTCCAGCTAAGACATGCAAGTATCTGTCAGCAGGTACTACAGTGATGCTTGCAGCAGTACGCAAAACTGTCTCGAAACGTTGATAAAAGAGGACACATTTCCGCTATTTACATTCTTAGATGATTAGAAATAGAGAGAGAAATGATGAATGAGGATAAAAGAGAGAAAGAGAGGATGACCATTGACTTTGATCCGATGTTTCCCGTAACAATTTAAATTTCCCATGCAGCCTTATCAAAAGGAAGCGTTATATTATGCATTACTTTGAATGAACAAGCCAATGGCGCATTGCGTTGTCTCTCTCTCTAAAACGTTATTCCAAGGCTAGTTTAGTCTAGATAAGTCATAATATGCGTTATTCATAGATTCGTTGCGAAATAAAATAAATCATTCCTAGTTGATTGATTCGTAGAAAATGAACGAAGGATTCAGCACGTTGGTCACTCATCATTCGATTCATGAAGACATTCAAAAGTTCAATTTACCACTAGAATTTTCGTTTTCTGTGTGTCGCGTAGTACGTTTTTATGTATGCATAGAAGTTTCGACCTCTAGCTCTGGTCTTCATACACATTAACACAATAGATATTCTTTGTTTTCCCCAAAGAAAAACTTGCAGTGCACTCAAAGCAGAAAAATTATGTATGTTTCCTTCAGCTGGGTCGCTGCGCTGTAGCCTAATAACAAGACCATTGCACGACTACCACTGTTAAAAAGTGCATTACTCACAGTCACAAACAAAAATTTGCTTACACATTACACACACTAAATGGCGTTTTAAAAATCTTAACTTTATAAGTGTAATATAAGTGGAAGATTTTTTTAATATGTGAGATGAAAAATACTAATTGTCTTCCAAAGTACAAATTGTGTTAAAGGAGTTAAGATTATCGCGCAACTACGGTTGCTGTATATTTTCTTCTTTTTTTGTGGTTTGGGACTAATAAAACAGGTTTAATTGTCAATCAAAAAGATCAAAACAGTAATGAACTCAAACTGTCAAATATTGGTTTTTGTCATACGTCAAATGTTCAGAATCTTCAACTGTTTGGGACTAATAAAACAGGTTTAATTGTCAATCAAAAAGATCAAAACAGTAATGAACTCAAACTGTCAAATATTGGTTTTTGTCATCTGTCAAATGTTCAGAATCTTCAACTGTTAGCTTAATGGGTCAAGTGTGAACCTGAAATCTCATCATAATATCAGCACAATCACCGTGTGAAGTCATTGGCCAATGAGGTGGGTTAATGAGTACGCTACACTTTAATGACAAAATAAGAGGAGCTGAAAGTTTTCACTTGTCATTGTTTTACTACTTTTTCTTTACTTTCTTAATGAGGTTTTTGGTATGTATGTATCTAGCAAAAAATCGTAAGCTTTACTACCTCTAGAAGTATGCATAATGGCGTCTGCATTGGGATGCGATGAACAAATTGATAATTCCTGTCAAAGAACTGATTTGGAACAAGATACTGACATCAGTAATCCTCTGCTAATTGAAGTTGTGAGTTTTATTATACTACCATATTGTAATGGTGTTGTATTATATGTTTTAAGCTGTAATTTAGTCACTTCATGGACTGAATTTCCTTAATGGTTTTCTTTTTCTTCCAGGTAGTGAGAAAAGTGTTTAGCTATCTCCGACAGAAAGACTTAAAATCGTGCCGACAAGTAAATACTTTTTGGAACAAACTAACAACTCCGTATCTTAAAAAAGTTTGCGCCAATATTAGCTTCAACAGTGACAATTACTGGACAAATATCAAGAATCATGGAATTGGAGACATGTCCAAGTTTATCGAACTTGTTCATGCTAGTGCCAGCTTTCCATTTAGCAAATTGGACGTGGGAACCTCAGTGGTCAAAGAGCCGTCACATGAAAAGATTTTAGAGAATTTTTTCCTATGCACTAGTCCATGGGTTACAGAGTTAATGATAAGAGATGAGTGGGGACAGCACCTTTTTAGCCAAGGGCTTCCAGAAAAAATTACCTTTCCTTCACTGGAAGTGCTAACTTTACACTTTATACAAACCATAACCAAGGACGAAGACCTCAGTAGTAATTTTGAATTTATAACAAACATCATGGAAAACGCACCATCACTGGATCGTCTTTCTTTAGTTGACCACAACGGGTTGGATGGGAAAGTAGTGACATTTTTTACCAACGCAATTGAAAAGGCCAGTTGCAAGAAAATTTCTCGCTTGGAAATCGCTGGACAAATTGAAGATGAGCATTTAGTTCAGATGAGTAAAATGGGACTGAAACTCAAATGTTTGACTCTCGACTTCTGGGGATCAATGATTGATCACAATAGTCTGAAAAGTTTCCTTGAAAGCCAGAGCAAAACCTTAGAAGAATTCAAAATAGCAGACTTTGCCATGAGCTCCAATTTCACGGTCGAGTTTCCTCGCATGAAAAAGTTAAAGACGTTAATGGTGAAAGGGTCAGTTCTCGGCAGGATTTGCATTTCATTTCCAAGCATATCTTACGTTACCCAATTTCCAGTACTGAAACGTTTGTCATTTTCAAATGCCATGGATGAGTGGGATGAGTTTCTGAAATTTGGAATTCAACCAGTGGGGACAGTTGAAGAACTGAAGCTGCCGGGCGATTTTTCTGACGAAGATAGTTTGCTCCATGCAGCCCGATTGTTCCCAAATTTAAAGAAAATAGAAGTGTCTGCACAGTTAAATATTGTTAACGTTGTTTATGAAGCAATGCCAAATATAGAAGAGCTTATACTAAACACCAAGTACGTGGACTCAGTGGACGATATTATTACAGGTTTAACTTTTACGGAATGTGAAGAAATCCGATTTTTTTCCGAGAGAATGTTCAAAAGAGTGGAGGAGGAGCACATGAGCATACTGACTACAAAACCTATTTCCTGTTTACAAAGTAAGCTTATCTTAGTACTTTTATTTTATATTTGCTTTAAAGTACGTACGTTCTCTGATGAACATACAATGTTGTCCTCATATACTATGAGTCATAGTGTCCTTTTCAAACTAAAAGTTTACTAAATTGAAAATTTGTAATGGATCTTATTTTAGGACTGAAAATTTTAAGGCTGAAATGTAAGCGACAATCTGATCCGGTCGAATTGACTGATGTTTCTTGCCGTCTTGTACTAATGAAGCTGAAATCATTACAGTGTCTAGACTTCTGGGGCAGACCTCCTCCTATAAACAGGGTAATCTAGGTTGTATTTTTATGTGCAATTATATTTCTTTCTTTTTGAACTCGGATTCTAATAATTGTTTGATCTTATATATTGACAGATTTCGGAACGCGTACTCTTTGAAATGAAGAAAAGGTTTTTGGTGCTGTGTTGAAATATTGGTTAAACATATAAATGTGAACTGGTGGTATTGTGATTGCATTTTTATTTCTATACTATTCTGTACAACGAGTGTGTTTTGCTTGTAAAGTGTGTAAAATAAAGTATCGTACATCTGGAAAGTATTTATGATATGTATTTCGATAATACGCATGCTTATTTGGAAAATATTTGTAACAATTTCTTTTTCTTGCCAAAAAAAAAATATGTTATTAATCTCAGTAGTCAATTAAGATAATAAATATCTGGAAACGTTTACTTGAGAGGTTGTTTGCTCCCTAGTCTAAAATTTTTTTATCTCGACAATTCTTTACACTTGCATATTCATCTCAATTATTGGTTGGATTATCTTGATGATCTGAAATGCTGGAGTGATTACAAACAAAGAGAAAATTGAGGCTTGTATTAAAGTGGCATGTTACCTGAAAAATGTTGTTTTCAGTAGAGCTTCAAATCGACTTTTTAATGAATTGCAAAATTGTGTCTTTTTGCTGCATAATACTGATGTTAATGCTTTATTCTACTGGGTGATGTGAGCAAATTGTTATTCGATTGTGTGTTATTGCACACAAGTTGATCAACGGTTCCAGGTTATCGAAGGTAAGACGTGATCTTACAACAATGTACAAGTTGACAGGGTACAGGAAAATCTATCTCGTCATCACTGTTGTCTAATTTTATTTGCTGGAAATATACGCATATGCCAGGCTGCGCTGTTTTGATTCATGCATAAGTTGCCATTTGTGTACACAGGTCAGGTCTATTCAGAGTGCTGGCGTTGCTCAGCCTTGAAAAAAAGTCAGAATCCTCATTTTATGAAGTCCAGTCGGTGTCCGGTGTTCAGATTGATTTACATTTACAGCTTTGCTCACCTTAATCTTGTTGTGCAGGAGTATTCATATCTGTCATAAACTTTGGGCAGTGTTTTGAATTCAATCATACTGTGAACAAAATTTGATGTGCATATCATAGTTTCCTCTTTGTGTACGGACGTTCTGGCCTTCGTTTGATTTTTTCCCGAAAGTAAAATAAATAATTATGTTCGGGGCAAAAACGCCGGAACCTGCCACTGAAAAAGAGACTTGTCTAAAATAATTATTCAATCGATATTTATTTTGACCTATGAAACGTACATTTGACATTGAAAGCAACCTCAGTTAAGAGTAAATACGCACTGCTGCCAAACCTAAAAATATACATATCATAAAGATATTACGAAAACGAAAAATTTTTAATGTGGGTATGCCCAAAATATTATTTTTTATATTAAAAGGTGTGTTTATCATTAGTATGGCTAGACAAACGATATTGGGAAGAGAGAAAATAGTCCCAGTATTACATTTTTCACTCCAACTGAGCACCCTAGCCGATGTACAATTTAGGACGGTAGCTTGTAGAGGAAAAATTGTTTCAGAGAAAACTTTCCATTTATATAAAAGAAAAGAAACAAGGCATGGTTAATGATGCCGGAATGCAAGCGACACTAGTTCGCTTTCGTTGATAAGTATGTAAAAACGTATCTCAGCTATTACATCAACTTTCCTGAGAACTGAAGACGGAACAAACAAAAATATTTTTAAATGTTTCATTTCCTCTTTTTATCCAACCTCATCATCATCATTTTGTTCTCTAGTTGCAGTTGGCAATTGACATCAAAAGAAATGCAAAATAGAACGCGTGATAGTTAAAAAAGCAAAGAGGCGAGTAATGCACATCTCACTTTTCTTATTAGAGAGCACACGCCGCCTGCGCCTCAAAAGAAAAAGTCACACAAGAATTTTGTGAAGAAATCTAGGAAACGTCACAAAAAACTTGTAGGTGTAATATCTCTGTGTGCATTTTTATCATAAGTTGCCGAGCCACATGAGGACAACCTTTTAGGAGTGAGTAGTTTAGAGTCAAATGAAGCAAGACATCGCGACGCTACGCTTGTGCTGTTTTCTCTACAAAACAAGAGCTAGCGCGTGGCTTGGCGTGAATTCATTTTCTAAATGGATGGGGTCACAGACGTCGGCATCTCATCATCATCATTACTTTTTGTATCAAGTACATTAGTATAGTACGTAAAACCATCATCATCAGCAGCAGTCAATATAACCACACCACCACTGGCAAACGCAAATCCCGACAAAACCACATTTTTTATGCATTTCCCAGAGTTTCTATTACGTTTTCTTGTTTTGACATGTGGGATGATGCACATATATCATTGCCAAAATCATAGTCATTGCTTCACTTACACCACTACAATCATACTACGTAGTTTTACTGCAAAGTATTTACAAAAGCTATGAGAATCTCTTAATGAAATGATCATGCTGACAAGATCATTATCAGCGTAGTACACCAAGAAGTGCATGTTCGTGGTGCTTTCTTCTCACTATATACTAATATACTGCATGAACACATTTTCAGTATTTTCAACATATCGACAGAAATATTATTGGCTGTGTGTGCTAAAAATTTTGCAAGAATACTTAAAATCATATAAGCAGAAATGAAGGTGAGTTTAAAATGCGCAGAGTTGTTTTTAGTGTTGTTATTATTACCTTGTTATCACTCGGTTTGATTTTTATTGATTTGAAAATGAAATATGAAATACACGTTTTTGCAATAGTTAGTGAAAAAGTCCTCAAGAAAACACATAAATGTCACGTTGCATTCGTTTCACCATGCTTCATTTCCCTCCACTTTTTACACAATATGATAATAACGTACAGAGTAAATCGGGAAGGAAGCACTTCTCTTTGCTTGTCTGCCTTTGATGATAAGATGATGATGATGATAGTTTCTGTGCTATTTTCCGTGTCTCTCTTTTTCCATGAAAAACTCTGCAAAAACACATGAGTTTGCATTTACATAGTTGATTTGAATTAGACAAGCAAGAAAGAAGCAAACAAGGCAGTGAGAATGACGATGGCGCTGAAGCTTTCATGATGTATTGTGGTTCTTGTGGGTTTTTAAGAGAAAAAGGATTACTGTCACTCTATAGTGTTGTGCAGCCTCATCTTCTCTCCTGATGTAGAAAATAAATATATTATAGTTGATAGCATGCACCAACACCAGCTACACAACCTAACAAATTTTTAGAAACATAAAATACAATCCTACATGACAAAAAGCTCACAGAATATCATACCACCACGGATCTCTAGTAGTATTATTGCATGTTGTAAGTATTGCATGTACCCTGTTTCCTCATATATGAGTGTGCAAGTTCGAGAAGAGGGCATAATTTCAAAAGGATGAGTGATCTTATCGCGTATTCGCACAATAACAGCTGAGGCTCTTTCCTTTTAACTTCTCTCTCTCTCTCTCTCTCTGTCTTCCTGTTCGTGGAAATGAAACTGGAGCGGAGTAGAGCAAGAGAAGAGCAGACACATGAAATACTATCAACTAGAAAAACTTAAGCCATAACGCCGTAAGACAAAGCATTATCCTATCCAAAGGGAAAAGAAAAAGACTAAAGCATTCCCACGTCGTGGCTCAGAAAACTCTCACGTAAAAGTTGTAGTAAGCGTGGTTGTGCAAAAAGGAAGTACATACGAAATAAACAAAATATATTTGTACAAAAATGTAGGTATGCTGTAGTAGTATGAAGCAATGCAACGATGTCGATGTCGTTTTCTCTTCTCTTCTGAAGCATTTTGATCCATTTCTTGGAAATCCTTTATGAGCTTTGCAGCATGCCTGTCTCTGATCTGTTTTTCGTTCTCCTTGTGACTCCTTTCACAACTAAACTGGGTTTCTAGTTTATAAAATAATATAAATGTAAAGATTAACAAGGAGTAAAGAAGCGTCAGGGATGAATGGCAGCCAGCCGATAAAAAGAAACAAGCGAGTTGCGTGAGAGACATGATGGAATCAAGTCTGACTGAAGTTCACATAAATTGCAAAATACAAAACCCTGCCCTCCATACTTGTATGTCGTTGTTGTTGCTGTTCTTCTTCTTCGTAACAATATAGAATGTATATGCACTACCATTATCCACATCCTCAAGATAACTTCTCGGAAAGTAATCCTTTTTTATGTAATTTGAGTGGAATAGACAAGTGGAGCATAAATAAAATGAGCAACAACGTGGCCTGATAGTCTGGCCCATTCTGCAACATTACACAGGGTAAATGTATGGTAGTACCTAAAACACACTTCAAGGTTTTGAATGAATGAATGAATTGACATTTCTACTGCATGGCCGACAGGAGCTTTGAAATAAATAAACAGCATAAAATTCTCCTTATTATAGCAAGTTTAGAAAAGTAAATAGAAAAAATATGCATGAAATTTATAGCACTTATGTATTCATTCATCTTTGCTCACCGTACCACACGAGACGCATGTTGATGATAACGTTGATGAAAAACTACATGCAATTCATGAAATTTCGTATAAATAAACGCAACTTGATAGAGACGCAATACTTGTTTTGCTGTAGTCATTATGATGTAATATATACAAACCAGGTTTTAACGACAGCCAGAACCGCCAATGCACCACCATCGACAACGTAAATGATGGTACTACTGAAAAAATATTCCTGTGAGACAACTTCACCACAGGGATTCGAAAAAGGATGTTTTGTGGTGGTAATATGTGGTAATAAAACGATATAAACATGTCAAAATCTTGCCGCCATTCATTCACGGTTTTTCTGCTGATTTTGCAGGATTTCAAGATACAAAAGATTTAATTAAAATATAGTAATCATTACCGACATCTTAAATAAGTTACATAGCATCTTCCTGTAAATTAGAAGAGCCCTTCATAACGAATAAATGATTGTAACATCACATATTTTAATACCATTCATTTCAGTGGCATGAAATTGGGGTATAGTTGAACTGTTTTGAACAAATAAATGTCTGTTTTTTACTTATATACTTAAAATTTCCTTTGATGCAGTAGCCTAATTCTTATACGTTTCTGAAAATCCATAATTTCCCTTTTGAAAATTTGTGCATGTGCAAATTTGTCTTTTGCAGCAAATTTCCTCGAATCTTATAAAAGTTCCACACAGTTCAAGTTTCTCCACAGTTCTTATAAAATCTGCCTTATACCTCAATCCACATACTTGTGTATATATGTACACAATGCATGAAAAAAATACCTAAGCCGCCATGTCAGGGTATAGTGTGTTCAGTGCAATTGTAAATGTGTTCTCTTGGTAAACAGCAAGTTCATCCATTACTTTGTAATCAGCAAATGCAAATATACCCAGGGACAGAGAGAGAGAGAGGCAGGATACTATAACACTTTCGTTTGCAGAAGGAATGTGAATGAATGAATGTGAGTACAAGTGTTATAGCATATAATAACACGATGAAGAACGTCAATCGAGCCTGTGTAGCTCGTTTTCGCTTTGAGGCTGCACGTGCAGACGGTGGCGACGAGTAGTGGTAGTGGAGGAAAGAGATTTACCAAAAGTTTTCCATGCGAAGAGAATGAATAAGAGAGGCATCAAGACAAAAAAGACATTTGGTGCACACGGTAAAACAAACATTATAGATGCTCTATGGAGTATTATCATCATACATGCATAAAGTATGGTTACATACATTCATCTTATAGAACAAGCTATTGAGAATTCGAAACAGCTTCATTCTTTTCTTTGCCTCCTCGTGTCTGTCTATGGGTGTGAATGTAGAACGCGCAAAAAAATAACGAATGAGAGAGAAATGAAACGACACGAGGAAAAGGAAAGAGAGAATTTGTTGGATTGAAACTGGTAGACACACTTTTTCCCTGTGAGTTCGCAAGAAAACGAAGAGGCAGAAGGAAAGAAAGTAAAACCCGAGTTTTTTTGTTGTTAGTGAGCGAGAGAGAGAGAAGAAGTTACGGTTAGAACATAGGCACACAATTCTCGGACTACTTCAGTTTCAGCCAACCCAGCCATCATGCAAGCACACAAAAGTCTCACAAGAGTTGCACGTGCGAGTTCGTCAGATTTGACCTGGTAATACTGCGGCTGACTGACTGACTGCTGCTACTGCCTGTTGTTGAGGACGATGATGATGATGATGATAATGCCACTTATATCGTATAGAAGAACTCGTCATAAAATAACTGTAGTGGTGGAAAAAAGAATACACCGTATCATTATAGTGTTATTGTACAAGCACAAAGTAGAGGTTACATCTTTGTATTTGGCTCGCCTTTCGCTGGACGGAGTAGTGGTAGTGATAATATGGTAGTAAATGGAATGTGTGGGCTCGTTTTTGCAGTCTTTGCGACGTTGTTGTCGACGACGTGTGCGATGTTTTATGTGTAGGTGGGAAAGAATGATAGGATAAATTTTATACAGCGTATATCTCTTTTGACTGATGAAGAGCTCGACTGGTTTGGGTTGGTCTACATTAAACAAAAGTTTCCAGAGAAAATTCCGGTGTTATGTCGTAACGTAAGATACGTACAATATTTCACATCTCTCACCTACAAAACACCTATCCACCATCACCATCATCATCATCAACCTACAAAAATTGTCTACGATGATGCGGCATGCTACAGCAGTAATAGTAGTAGTGTACAAAAGTGGACCATTAGCCACTTGGTTCAAGTCTCACGTACACCCACTCTTTTTGTACATGATTGAGTACACACGAATCACGATAATATGCATTGCTTACAACAGCGAATTGGTTCACACACACACACACAGAACAACCTGTATACCCAGCTACGAATTATATTCTCTTGCTTCATATTCTCCATCATCCCTCATCCAGTTCCTGTCTTCCCTATCCCGATCACATCACTAATCCAGAAAACCCAATTCAATCGCAGTTGCAAATTGTGATTGTAATAAAAACCACGTCGTTCAAAATCTAATTTACAACAAGTGTAATCCATACTTTGCCTAATGGCAGGATTCATCATCCCTCTCTCAATCGAATCCAGTTTTTATCTTCCAATTATATTTTTTGGTCTACTCCTGTCAGTCTCACCTCATCAGCAATTTACATCTATACTCCGAATTTAAATACAGCCTGGCCACAAATTTATGCTAATTTCCAAATTATTGCTTTACAACCAGATCTGGTTTTTTATTGCTGTTGTTCTTATCTTACTACACTACAAGATGATGATAAGGCGAGCCAGCAGAGCCGTATTAAAAAAAATGAAAGTAAATACCACATTTTCTTCAATAGTCACAATAAATTTTCCATTATTAGTGCATTGAAATCTGTATCATATCAACGTGTCGATCAGCAATGATGTCGGATTCTTTCGATCATTCAACCTCCTACCACCTCCTCTCACCTGCCACTCTGTCAATGACAGGGAGTATACATCGTGGGATGATGATAATATTCACAATTAGATTAACTCTTTGAATCATCAGTTCAGACCGATGAAAATTTTATTCTTCTCTTCAAACAAAGGAAAAGCGATCAAGATAATGATAAAGAGAGAGAGAGCAAAACATCACATAAATGTACAAAGCCATTGCATTCAGGTAGTTAAGGTCAGTTTTGATGCGACCAAAACGAACAAAAAATTATTCCTTTTCCACCACCCTCTTCTTGTATCTTTTTACTGGTGTGTGCATGATCAGAATGTTAAATCGCCTGTCAAGCAGGAGTAAAAGAACCAAGTCGCGTATAAAATGTCGGAATTTACTTAGGTACACACTCATAAACAAGTCTGGGTCTTCTTGAGGAGTACGCACATGTAGCCAACAATGTTCATGCCTTTATCTGCACCTGTGTCTACTGTACTGACTACTACTTACCATACACAAATGCTGTACTCACCATTCTTCCCCTTTAACTGATTCCATTGTATGAAAAACGTAAATCAGTGCAATTGACTGCGGCATTTTTTCTTGGGATTGGTTGTTATGAATGCATCTGTGTAAGATGGGATTTATGAGGTCGTGCCGATATTATCTTTAAAAGACGTTACTGGTTGATTAACTTCTTCTTTCACATCAATAATGGACCGATTGTCACCCTTGTGACAAGCAAAAAGAGGTGATTGTTGGTGGTGGTGGTAGCATGGTCGCTTAGTGGTCTGACGTCTACTTAGAAGAAATAGAATACGCCATAATATTTCAAGTATAATTCATTAGAAGAATAAAATAAGGTAATGTGCCATGATTATCGTCTCATTTCTATGTACCCGAATGTTTTATGACTTTCTTTCGTGTTGAGCGTCAGAGAGAAAACAAGATATTTTAAAGCTACAAATGTGGTCTCAAATATACTTTTAAAATTTCGTGGTAAATTAGAGATGAAGGCGTCGTTGGTAAACTGCCAGAGGTGCTCAAGTCAAGGGCAAGATGAACTACGCGCACAACACAGGTGTGCTCTGAGAATAGTATTTTGTTGTACAAAATTTAGTCCTGTTTTTTACGTTGAAATGAAAAGAACTTCAGCATGTAGGCTTGTATTCTTGCCGTTTGATTTTACAGTACTTGTTTTTTTCCCCTCCGTTAAGCAATTTTAAGTCTTACACTACTTGAAATTGGACATATTCCACCAAATATGTCTCTATGATTAAGTTGGCCACGGTGAGATGCAAAGATCATTATAAGGCAAAGAGGTGCACTTTGGGAAATAATCTCTGAACAGACAAAGTCTTTCCAAAGTGCCCCAGAGAACCAATCATGACCATTATCATCACATTTCAAAGGAATCCTGTGATCAAATCATGCTCATCAGTAGCTGCAGTAGCGAGGTACCAATCAGGCATGCAAACAGGAGGGTAATCATATAATGTTGTTGCATGATGAGTAGATAATCATCTAGGAAGAAAATAATTTTCTGGGAAGCATTGTTGCAGTGCGTTTTTAGCATCAAAATATTAAACAGGAGCTTCATTTGAATGGTAAGTTTGGTGGAGGTGTTACTGCCGTGTGTAAATTTCTAATGGATGTGTACGTATTCATCTGTCAAACAAGTTGATTTTTTCCAAACATTTTTTTTCAGCCCAAGTGAATGCTAATATTCATGAAATAAAGTATACTTTGACTGAGAAGAGACTCCAATGTATGCATGGATTAGTATCTTGCATTCTTCTGTCGCTCTCATCATCAATATTATCTTTCCGCTGATATAACTCTTGCACGCCTCCAGCGCACCTGATCACAACATTGCATGACACCACAGACCACAACAAATTTTTTAACCGTGTTGAATTAAATTAGAAAAGCAGAAGTTCGTGGTGGTGGAATAACACCTAATGCATAACTATCTGCTTTGCTTCATCGTACAACTGAAAGTGAAGACGATTTTTTTCCTTCTTAGAATATAAAAAAGTTACGACCAAAGGGCATTGTCAAAGTAAAAACGAAAATGTACATGAATGCTTACGAAAAAACGCTGCTGGTTCCCCATATACAATATAGGTAACTCTTTGGTGTTACAAAACCGGAGCACACCTGTTGTTGTAATTACATTATCAAATCCGCCACGCCAGGAAAGAAAAGGGAAAATATTTAAATCTTGGGAGTAAGACAGCGCATTTAAAAAGAAAACTTGAACATAGTTAATAGAATTCCGTTATTTACTGCATAGTGCGTTTTTAAACATTTGTTCATTTCTAAAAATTAAAGTCCTCAAAATACCGTTAAATAATCCTCTCTAATTGTTTGCATATATTTTTCACATTTCAAATGATAACCTAACCTAATCTGCTTTGTGTTTAGGTCACTCTCAGCTTATTAAAATACACCATTTTCTGAGAATGACCGTGAAAACGACTGATACAAGAAACTACTTTTAGCCTATTGGCAGTTGTCCACAGAAAGTATGGTAGGAGTTTAACGTAAATTTACCATTGCAATTATAATATATATAGGTAAAGCGCGTGCAAAGATTCATAACTAGTCATGTCAAGTTTCAAAATATGATACTATTGACTGTAGATAGACAGCAAAATTATTTTTATTGTGATATGATAATAATAGGTGACAAGAGACACGCATGGAACTAGCTAGACTTCAGCCAAGTACTATTTTTTACATCGTTTTCTCTTCCAGAGAACACATGCTTGTGTACATACCTGGTGCAGCTGCTTGGGAGTGACCGTGTTTTCCTAATGTAAAAAAACGCTACATTCAAATCAATATTATAAACTTCCTCTTTATATTTTTGCATCTTTCTATATACAGTAGTTTATAGCTTATTCCGTTTTGTTGTACTCCAAATAAATACATTTTCCTCCAAGTGCTCAATATTATCTCAATTGACAATATTAATAAATATTGGATCTTCTTTACATTCAATATTTATTTTAGTACAGGTTGAAATCGCTTTTGACTGCTTAATTCACAGATGCACAGAAATGAGGAAGATTGGCAAGCAAGGTGAAGCTTGTCCGTTGAAGAAACATTAATGCAAACACTTGCCCCATTCTCTGCGTTTCTGACTTGATTAGCTGTGACTCTGAGTACTTCACTTTCCATAACTTGAATTGCCCATGTCAGCCAGTGTGTGTGTTTTCCATAAAAAACATGCACCACCAAATCTATATGCACACATGCATCATAAAGTATGTTTCCATAAGTGAGTGAGTAGTGGCATGGTATGGTGAGTAATATTTATTAAATCCAAGCAAAGCCTGTCATCATCATCAAGGTAAACATAACAAAACAAAAAGCTCGTCTCTGTTTTTCCAACATAATCCACTCATAAAAACCTGGCAGTGTATGCATACTTACGCTAGGGTTACAACAGCCTTCAATTTCTATTTACACCATTATCATCATCATCATCATCAGTCGTGTGTGTGAGAGTAGCAGTGGCTTGGCATATCAAATGAATATTATATCACATCACATCATATCTATAGCTTGCTGCCATGGTCTAAGTTGAAGCACACTTTTTGCCTAATGTGAAAACTGAATCATGCATGATGCTATAAGAGCATATAATTTTCTACTCACTTGCTACTGCTGCTTTTATGAGCTGTACCAGCACTTGTGCTGGTGCTTTATGGCATGGCTCATTCAAATTTTATTTGAAACAAAAAACAGCAGCCGCAGCGTGTGTGCCATCACTATTATCTTCGTCAACTGCAGAAGCAGCAGCAGCAGCAAGCAACTCTCGCTTTTGTATTCCCTGCACGAGTTTTGGTCGGTCGTTGTTACACATTGACTGAAGAACGCCTTTTCTTTTCCTTTTATTTGCCTTTGCTCCCTACTACTACCTGCAATATTATGTGTATTTGGTCGTTCCTGTTGCTTGTGTCATTATGATGATGGCCATGGTTGTTTATATGAAACTTAACTATTCT
>JAHZMZ010001173.1:0-18669 GCA_027743805.1 Lepidocyrtoides sp. E14 | reverse complement strand
AAAAGCCAAAGCACACTATGAATTATCTTTGATAAACAAAATGGTTTGTGGATTTTGTACACATACAATATACATTGTTAGCTTCAGACAGACAGGTAAAGTGGTTGAGTGCCTTTTCTTATAAAATTTTACAACTGCGTAAATAATACTGTCAGTTGATGATGATGATAAGTTCATGATAATCATATATATAACTTAATCGTAAAACAAATATCAACAGTAACTTCCTCGCTTTGAAAGTAGTCGCAGGTATTTTTGTATTGCGAAAATTGTGGCTTATTGCAAAAAATGAAAAAAGTGGTTATGAAATTATAAACTCGCTACTGAGAACATCTTCATAAAAGTAATAATTATAACAATTTTCCTACCATATTATTTTGAAGTCTTAGACGGACAGCAAACATAAAGAAAATTTTAATTTTTTACCACCAATTATTTTTTCGGTTGTCGCGTGTGTGGTTTGTATATCTGTTTCTGTTTTGCCAGCACCTATTTTTTGCTTCAAATTGTACAAGAAAACAGTAAAACAGGTAGCTTTGTAAGTATCTGTAGCTGTCTTAAATATTATCAGGTATTTGCGAAAACACACTTGTTTTGAGATTATTGCATTTTACTTTTTTTTGTACTTTTGTATAGAAATATTATTGTTTTTATGGACATGATAATGACTACTTGATCATCAAAACTGCTTCATCTTTGTACACATCTTCACTTTATTCCCCTTATATGATTGAGCTCAGTGAACCAAAAGGTACCAAAAGACTGTAAAGCTTAAGCTGGTTTTGTTTATTGATGATTTAAATTGGCAAGCTTAAAACTATTGAAACATTTTAGAATTCATTCGTGCCTTCGTGTTTCTTTCTGTTTCAGAACTATATTTTGAATAAATTTAACTGCATTTTCAGATTTTGCAGTTTATTTTTCTCATTGGCCACGAATGATTTCGACTTTGCATCAATGTTCTCTTGTAAGGTTATCATGACTGTTTTTCAGACAGTCTACCTTGTTCGTGAGGAATCTCAATATTTTGAAGTATTAAATTTTCATTTAGTGTAGTGCAAGTAAAGGCAAAGTCGATATTTTTCTGTTATCAAGTCGTGATTTGTCTAGTGCTTCCATCATACCGTACACTGCACCGCCATTTGCCATTACATATTATTGGTATATCCACTCCCTTCACAACTATTCTTTCCTTACACTCAATTTATCTTCTGCTTGCTTTATATCATAGTATGTATCGTCTTCTCCTTAGACAGTACGTAATGCAGATTACACGACTGAAACTGTTGTCACGATTTTTAAAGCACAAATTTGTTTTGCTCATCATTGTTATTTTATTATTACTGTTATTATTACTCTGGAGGAAATTGTTCCTTGATTACTGCTCATGGGAAATTGCTGCTTTGCTTTTGAGTATTATTATGTTGCTTTCAAGGAATTTGATGTGGTGTGCTTTATGAATTTTTCTACACGTATCTATCTATATGTACGTTACGTGGATGAATAATATGAAGTCATAATACTAAAGAGAGTACATAGTTTTCTAATATCATTACAATGTTCATGGTTCTTTCACATTTTAAGCAATAATACTCATTTTCGACAAAAGAAAACACGAGACAAGTTGAAATCGAACAACAGTTTCATAATATTCTGCACAGTAAATTAAATAATGTACCAAGAGATCGTGCTTTCCCGTTCCTCTTGTCTTCTCTCAGTTGAATATTCTTTATGCCACCTTTCTGTCCAACTATCCATTCCTCTCTCAAAATAACGTATCAGAATAGAGTAATGTTCATTTTTAGCGTAGCCATCATTATCATCATGCTCACAAGATTGAACAAGATCACCTTTTTGTCAAATAAGCACGAAGAAGCAAGACAAAGAAACAACATGAATCACAACAAAAAATAATAAATAAATGAACTGGTTGTGTATACTAATTTTTCTGCTGTAGAGAAAACCCTCTTTTTTCCTCTTTATTTGTCTGCAAACGTCTGTCTGTCTGTTATTGGCTATTGACTCCTTTCAAACAAATTTCTTGGAGAGAAAAAGGGAACAAGAATTAGTGAAAAAAAGGGAAATGATGGACGAGAGAAGTCTATTTGTTTTGAATTACTTCAAATTTCCTCAAGCAGAAAAAGAGTGTTTGAGAAGAGGAGTCATCATCATCATCAGTCTTTGTATGTACTTTAGTGCTAATGCATATTCCATTTCACTTCTCAACACTTCACAAGTCAACTCAAATCAGCAGAGCAGACGGTAAATGAGTATGCAGAAGAGCAGAGAAGTGTAGAGAAAAGTTGTGAGAGAAGAGAAGAAAGAATGAGAGCCAACCACCAACACCATCACCACTATCACCACAAAACCCGGTTCCCACTTCAGCAGCGAAAAGCAAAAGATATATTGTTATTATTATTATTATGGGACCAAAAAACCAAGTGATATGATATATATACATGCATACTACATACATATATAAATGCACACGTGTATATCTCTTCAAATTTTCAAGTAGAGCGAGAGCGAGCCTCCTCCATTTTGTAAATTAAGACGAATGGCAGAAAAAGACGTAAAAATGGTAGAAAAAGAGAAGTTTGAGTAAAATAAGCATTTTATAAGAGAAGAAGACGAAGTGTAACTCAATTAGTTAAACAGATTACCGTTTTGAAAGGTTTTGACATTTTACCCAAAAAGAGATCTAGACAAAGACACGAGCCATATGTATGCTGATGGCTGTATAACAAGAAAAAAAAGAGCAAGCTACACCGAATTTCTTTTCCTTTTGTACATCCATACCTACATCCATCCGTACACTAATTTATACAGCGATAATAATAAAGTACACTGTACTTGGTTAAGACTATCAAAAGTCAAAATTTCCTATTGACATGCACACACATCGGTGAACGTGTTCAATGCAAATATCAACCTAATCAAAGATGTATGTGACTTGTGTGTGCTTGCTTATTATTATGATTACTCTCCAAACGAATTATACCGCAAAGCTTCTATAAAGTTAAACGTGACCCTCCCAGACAAATATATTAAAGTAGTCCGATGCTAATGCTGCTGCTGCTGCTCTTTTCCATTTCTCTCTACATTTTCTCAACGTTTTCACGCATTAAATCTCCCGGTTGAGCAAAATGAAGTGCTTCTTCATTAATGCAGAGTCGCGATTCGATGATAATAAAAATTGCTTGCAGAACACTTCTCACAGCCAAAGCAATATTTTAAAAGTAAAACTCTCTGGCGCAATTTCATAGATTAGATATAAATGTCTCTTCTTCTGTCTTTCCAAAAACAAACCACTTCTTCTACTCACACAGCACACAATCTAAACTCAAGGTACATATTTATTTGAAAATTTACACCATACTACCTACAAATAAAGATTCTGTGTATTTTTTACTTTGGTAAAGTTTCTACAGGTTAAAGTCGGCAGGTCTTATACTATTAATAAGCCAGTATTGATTTTTTGTGTTTCCTATCACATATCTCAAATTTTACGACTTCAAACATCCTCTTTTCCACTCTCTTTTACTGTTCTATACTGTCGTACAACCATTATCGAATACACACGTATTGCAAGCAAAAGAGAAAAAGTTTACTTCATGTGATAACTTAAAACATATACAAATTTATACATTTATTTACGTTTTTCTTTGAAAAAAACGGCGTGGTGGTAGTAGTGATGGTGGTGATGCGGTAGAAATTACCTTGTTTACATCCATGTCAATCTTGTAAAAAGAGGCAACAGGGATTCATTTCTTTTACTCTCATGTATTAAATTTTATTATTTGGTATTTGCAAAGTGCAAGGAGGGTTGTCAAATGATTTGAAAAATTACCAGGCTGCTCCAACGTCATAGCCCATAAATGTATATTTGAAAATACATGTACACTGTTTCTATATATGAAAAAGTCATTTGAATAATGTGTCCTAGAATGGCAATGGTTAGTTGAAAATACAAGTCAACTGCTCGGTGGTCTTGACTAGTGTGAGAAAATTGAGGTAGAAATAGGAAATACGTTTTCTCTTCTATTTAGCTAATAAGCCCATTCTTTTTTTTATCGTTTTATTCGTAGCAGCTGAAGCTGTAATTACCAAAAGCTAAGGACACAGTTTATTCCCTTAAAAAAAATTGACAAACATGACAAATGTGTTTCATAAAACTAGAACACAACATCATGGCATATTACTATAAAGCCAGTTGAGCGTGTTTCTCAATTATTTACCCCAAAAAACGCATATCCTTTCCTTTTTAGGATTAACTAAATTAACTGGGTTTGCTTTAAAGGTAGCAAAGCTGTGTCAACCAACGAGCAGCATTAAGTTTTGTTCATAAGAAGACGTAATGATGACGGTGGTGAAAATATCAAATGTCATGCATGCCACATTATAAATATATTTATATGCATGTTTGATTATGTGTGCTAAACATAGGCTGTCAAAAAAGCAACTGCTGAGTCTAAGCCTCACTCCACAAAGATATTTTTGGCATATGATTATTATTGTGTGGTGGTGGCGATTGAAGGAAATGACTGCAAAAATATGACGATATGCACAAAAAGGACACACGCACATGCACAAAAGCTTTCGATTTAACTAACTACACATTATTTGTACTGCTGTGTTACTACTGCTGATCATTTATTGTGTCCCTTTAGGCAAAAACTTGCTTGCCTTATCATACAAATGTATTTTGGTGACTGACTTTTATGCAAAATACATTTTGCGTGAGTGGCTCAAACTTTACCACTACTAGCTGCTAGTTAGTTGATGTTCTAGGTTGTTGTGCATTATGAATGTGTTTATTGCATGTTTCCCTGTTCCTTCTTTTCGTAAGATGTGAAACTGTCAATATGTCAATCTCCTAACTCATTTCCCTTATTTTTACATTCATCAGTGCTGCCGAGTTCCTACGTTTATTACCACTCACTCCCAGTGCTTGTTCATATTTATCGTGTCGATCATGCTACTACATCTACTACTACCACTACTACTGCTTCTACTACCTAACAACCATGAATTCATGAGACTTGCCGAACATTCTTATTTGCATTTTTGTCGAAGACTTGTTTTCTCCTCTCTCCTTCAAGCAGCAGTGGCAGTAATAATAATAATAATAATAATAATAATATGTAGTTTGCACGCGTGTGGTATGGCGGTTGTACGTAATCTAGTTACAACTTGCAAACTTCTTCCTCCTTTCCTTTTCATGTATGCATACAAATAAACGGTAAAAGAAGAATGCTTTTAGAAATATTTTCACACACAAAATACCTGCATGCTTGCGTTATGTTCACCGATGTATTTTGTGCGGTGTTACAAGTTACGTTTATTGTAAAAGACACAACACACACCAAAGGAAAGTGTTAAAAGTATAAAAAAAATTGCTAAAAGACTAACCATGTAATATATTTAGGTATTTTGGCTGGTATATGAAAAATGCTAGGAATATAAATGACGCCTGTTGTGACCCTCTCTTGTAAGCAGCAGCAAGTTATTCAAGCGGTAAAGCAAAGACTTTTTTCATCACCACCACCAACATTTTAGCTTTTCTTCTAAAGCTTTCTCGCCCAAACCCTCTATCATTCTTTCACTTTTCATGTTGCTGGTAGTTGACTGGTTTTTTTGTGTACACGTCTTTGGCTTATGTGCTTTTACACACAACGTACATTCAACTACTCTACCAACACCGACCGGATATGGGATTCTTTATGCTAGCTACCAGTTACCGGTTTTCCCTGCTTTGCATACCATTTTCATAATTTCATTTTTTTCTCAATCTCACTCACAACTTGACTTGTTCCCCCAGATTTGCCTTTTTACTTACTCACCATTCAGCCAACCAACATTGAACACCAAACAACAACAAACAACCACCATCACACAAAACACAACAACTGCTTTAGCAAATCATATTTCGTGTAGGGCTGTTTCCTTATTATTACTTATACACTTTTATTATGCTAGACCATAAGGACTTTATTACATTATCCGTTCAGCGAACGAAATCCAAAAACGTGAAGTGGTAGTATTTTATATGGGTTTCTTTCTCCACTAGTAGCGCTTCAATTTTTTTGCTACATGTTCCATAATATATGCCGCTTTTGCCACCACCACCACCACCACTAACTTAGGTTTTGCCGAGAGAAGCGGAATAAATAACATGGGAAGTAATAATATGCAGAATTAAGCATTCCTACTTTAAATGAAAAATTCCATTTAGCTATTTTATCGCTTTGACTTTTTACTGCTCTCTCTTGATGGAGGAAAAGGGGAAAAGGGTATGAGTCTAAAAATGCGTGGGTATGATGGAAACTAGAATAAAAATATTGCTTTGTTTATATTGGTATTTCCACTTCTAAACCCTTCTGACCTTCCTGTTGTTTTCTTACGAAAAGCTAGTTTTCATCTTCTCTCATTTCCCTTCTAAAAACATCAAGCGCAATCATAGTAGAATTCGTTTTTCTCCAGTATTGAAGGTACGCCGCAAAAGTTTGAAAAATTAGATACATTTACACATAATATGTTTACACGCATGATGAACCAATTGGGGATGATGATACCAGCGTCGGCGGAAGGATTTGTTGGTACATCTATAAGTCGGTACATTCGTTCGCATTTTCAGTTATTAGTCCACCCATCCTATGCCATATATTATTATTTCTTACAACCGTGGACCGATATAAGTAGGAATACTTTAGTAAATGGCTAAAAGCTTTGTCATTTATACAAGAGTTTTGAATACCGTTATTTAGTTTTCATTTTAAATTCGCAAAAAACAATTATGGATTGAAATTGAGTAGGTATAATAAAAATTGTAGAAAATGAAAAAAAAACATTGATTTCCAGCTCAATTTTAAGCTAAGATTGGTGTTTAACTTTCCTAACATATTCATAACGCAATAAAAATACTTTTGAATGAAAGGCTGTACACAAATAATATTTAATATTCGTGTACACTGTACAGGTTTTTTACTCAAAACTTTTCACTAATTTATCGTGTTAGCTTTGCCATCTGCGCCGAGTTTATTGACTCAATTATTGTATTGATTAGTGAACTTTTCTACGAAAGTTATCAAGGTCATCTGCACCCACGACAAACTATCTCACCATGTGTACTCACTTATTCACCTTTCCCCTTAAACAATACCAACATTTAGGTAAAGCAATCGTATTGTATAATCTCTTTCATCTCGCGGAATAGACTCATCTTAATTTTCCATCTGCTAATCCAATCTGCACACTTGTTAGTTGATAACAAGACAGTGACAGAGGGGTAAATAGGTGCACATACCTACACACAAAAAACTACTCCAACAACAGTTTCTAACAAAGTTGTTCTTCATCTTTATCTTTACAGGCAAGAAAAAGTAAATAACTTCACTTTTGTACTACACATCTTCACGGGGAAAAAAATTATCCACAACGAAGATACATAGTACCCTTGCCTTCACTGACCGTAAGAGTCGTAGAGCTAATGTTGTTGCTGTTTTTTGGTAAAAGTTAACTCAACGAAAAAAAAAGTCGTATAGAAGTTTTCTGAGGTTCTACTTCTTTTCATGCTGCTTGACCACCTATTTTCAGTTTGGTTGGTTCATTCATGTAGTTAGCAAACTAGAACCATGTACCACTACTCTATCTAACTATACATGTACCATACACTACCCAACCCATCCCAACTTTTTTTCTCTTATTTTTTCGGCTGAGGGAAATTGCTATTTTATATTGGTTCTTTTTCTTGTTATGTTGTGTGAACAAGTTTCGTCGGTTTTTACGTATAATCTACAAAATACTGGTTACATACACAAAACCTACAAGTTTTGATCTGTGTGGATTGTAGTAACTAGTAGCGGCAGCTTATTTGCTAGTCTCTGCGTCTTTTCAACCTATCTCTCCCAGTATTCTCTTGCTGGAGAAAAAACTCTTTTCATGATTATTACACAACTACACCAAAATAAAAAGAAAGCAACTTCTATCTCTACTATAGTACAGTTTAGTGTTTGCTATACTGACTTTTTGTGTCGTAACTTCATGAGATACAACAAGTCACTATCCAGCAGCAGCCAAACCAAGCTCACGTGTACAGATTATTACACATGAACCGAATAATATCCTAAATGTACTTATTTATTAAGAGTTTTTTTTCTCTCCAGTAAAATACGAAGGACGCTTAAAGTTTGGTAGAGAGAAAGGCATGATATAATATGTCAACAGCATTTTTGTCCAACTGAAAAGGAAAATTTGAAGGACGGTTTCCATCTTCTTAATGATGGTTGGATACGCTCTAATATATCCGCTTCTTGTGCAACTTTCTCCATGTTTATATGTACATGCATGAGCATACATAGGCCTTCACGCATTTGCCTCTTTGCTTGCCATGTTTCCTTTTTCCCCAAACTTTTTTCATCCTATTATTATTTTTTTCGTTAAGGAAAAAAAGTCGACAATCAACCTACACATGCAGTGTAACGTACGTGCTAACATAAAAGAATAAAATATTTTTTTACGCTTACAATCACACAAGTGCAAAGAAGGACGAAGACTAGCAAATAGTGCACTTTTGAAGTAGCTGTTGTATATTGTGCTAAAGAGAAAGTTTTTAACACGGTTTGTTGTTGCTTTTTTTTGAAGGAGAGATTCTAAACATACGTTCTAGCAATAAGCAAACCGTCATAATACAAATATTCTTCTACTTTTTTTAGAGGCAGCACACATAGTTATCGAATAACAGCAGCAGTTGACACTCTTTGTCGACCTTTAACACCCCAGCAGTGCAAAAAATAAATGTTCCTATCAGTTAGCAGAAGCTTGTTTTCTTGGCTCCTTTTTCATTCGATATTTTTGTTTCTTATGATATAAGCAGAGAGAAATGAAGCCGAGAAGAAAGAGAGCACAAAAATAATTTTGTGTTTTTGTGCTGCTAGCGCCTTGTAGACGTTTCTTACGCTGTATAATAACAGCTTTTTGGTTTTAAATTAGAAAGAAAGAGAAAAGGACACATACAAAATAATAATGCTCTACTTGTGCTTTCTTTTCTACTTTTGCCTTTTTTTCTTCAAATCTAACCGTAGGACGTGGTGTGCCAAAAGGCTTCTTCTTCATCATCATCTTTTTAGATGTCCCATATTATGACCTAAACTCCGTACTGTTAGAACAGTTGGGCTTTTCTATAAATGTGCACAAGTATAGACGGATCAAACCGTTGAGGAAGCACATAAAAATCTGCTGGCAACGACGCAAAATGCACAGAGAAAAAAAATACATGAGGTCTTGGTTTTGGTCTTCTTTCTTTATCTTTCGTACTTTTTTCCCCTTTCTCGTCCTTTTTTTATAAGTTTCAATGAGCGACATATACACACAACACACAGGCTTTGAATTCATTTTGATTCTTCTCATTTTCGTCGTCGAGATACTGTTTTAGGGACCACGAGAACAAACGCCATAATATATATATAACTTGGCCTTTTCACTATTGTACACCACAATGAAACCAAGATGAGGAAAAAAGTATGTGCAGTCTTATTTGGTAAAACCAACAGTGGTGGGTGAGGGACACATACAGAGTCGAGCAAGAAAAACACTTACTACTGTACTTTCTCTCTTGATGCTTTATTTTGCTTTTACAAGAGTTCTCTTTTCTCCTTCATGCAGACAGAAAAAGAGAGAAGGAAAAAAACATTATTGACTCTGGACGTCTGATGAACTTTTTCCAACTTTTTTTTTTCTCCTTTTCTTCTAGTTCGTCTCTGTCCTCTTGTGTTCATTTTGAAGGAACAAAAGAGAAACTGGTGGTAGTACATAAGTATGAAGAATAAAATGAAACCTGAGTATTTATGTATGTAATTTAGCAGAAACTGTATCACTACGGCTGGTAGTTCTTGTTTTATTTTATGTAGTAGCAGAACCAGTAGAAAGGAAAAATATTTCGATGTGTGGATATCATGTTGCAATATTAGAAAGAAAGTGAAGCGTGACTCGTTATGGTTGCAATGACTTTTCTGGGATGATGAAGAAAAAGTCCAAGGTTTTTCTGGCAGTTAGTGGGCGACAATGATAATTGAAATTTTATAATGTCAACCAAGTTCTAACTGGCTTATGATTTATCCATTGACAAGACATACATACAGAGCTACTACATACATCGATGAGAATGATATTTTTGTTTAATTTTCAGTACCAAATCCTATAGAAAATAATTATCGTGCAAGGTTACAATCTGCCCATTATGGTGAATCTTTACAAGGCTGATATTTATACACAGATGAAAATCACAAGCAAGCAATTGAATAGTAATGAATGTGTTTTTCAAGTTGTTTAATGTGTACATACGCCTTCCTTCATCGTTCCTCCTACAATCTTTCCCTCTTCATCTCATTCCATAAAAGCTATAAAGTGAAAAAGTCAAATGAGCATTTATTACACTCCTTCCTTTTTGCTGATTTCCATCCAAATCACCTGCCACTGTCTGCTAACTATATTACCTACTCAACTGCCATAACGGAAAAAGCCGAAAAGACTCTTCTCGCAAGGAGAAAAAAGAGGAAAGGAGAGAAGGCGAGAGGAAGTCATGGTCGGTAAATTTTTGAGGAGTCAAGAAGATGAACTACCTCTTTAGCAGAAGAGCAGTCTTTTCTCGGCTATAGAAAATATTATTACAACCTTGTTGTACACTGTTGTTATATACACTCTGTACGTGCACTGCCATGTTGCTGCTGTTGAAAGCAGGACCTCATCTAATGTGTATAAATGTTTACTACAAAACTAAAAGTTTCTTTCTACAGTTTCGCTAGATGATGGTGATGATGAGTAGAATTGAGAATGGTGCAGATGAACTTGGTGGCACCACCACCATCATCATCATCATCGTCATCATCATCAGTATGATCCAAAACGGCCTATTTAGCTGTTATGCCTTTCATCTTGCCTTGTTAGTTTAGTTGAAATGAGTTCAAGTCAGTGACATAGTTAATAGGACTGAGGCAATAAGATGACACCATTTGCAACAACTTATGTATTTGTAGTAGTGATAGGTATATTCGATGTATATATTCCAGGGTGGAGTGCCATTAATGTTCATGTTTCCCTTCAGCCGTCGTCCGTCCGTCCGTCGCTCTTTATTTTATAATAGTACTTAAGTTTACGCAAGCATTACTCTATTTAGTAGTTTGGTTTGGAGAAGGTGACGGGAGCAGGGAAAAAGCAAAAAGGAAGGCACAACAAAATCAAGAAAAGCAACCAAGAAGAATCAGAAGAACGAATAATGGTGTTGTGTAAGCAGCGGCAGCAGCAATGCGACGGAAGCGACTCACTATATTTCCATGTGAATAAATGAAATTGAGCAGATAGGCAGTTTGGAGAAATGTGCTGAATTTTGATTTTCAAGCAAAACACTTTGCTTCCTTGGATAGAGAAAAGAACAAGTTGGATGGAAATGAGTGAGTGAAAGAAAGGACTGCTTGGTGCTCCTTCTACCGATGATGATGATGATGACGATGCTGTGAATGAAAGGAAGCCGTTGATGGTGGTGATGCCTTTTTCCTTTTCACTGTCTACTGTCTGTACTCCTCTCCTATAGTCCAGCCAACAGAACATTTGAGTACGGTTGATGTAAAAAGCATAGTAGCCGGCTTTACACCAAACTAACCAAACTCCACCATTCTCATTTTCTCTGTTTCTCTTGTCACTTGCACAATTTTGTATTTGCTAGAATGTGAGTTTTACCAAACAACGTTCTGTTTGTCTCTCTGTTTATATCACACGACGACGACCAACAATACACCTAAATGCACACAACCATTTTCAAGTGTTTCGTTCGACATTTCTTGCATGTGTATGAATATACAGCAGCACAGTAAAATAGATTCTTCTTGACTGTTTTCCCCTTCTGCCACTGCACCACTCCCTTCTGCTAACGGAAAAGCTATCTGTGACTTCCGTTTTAGAATTGCCTATTTGGCAATTCTCATAGAGTAATAAATAAACTGGGAATATTTCAGATTTGTTCTTGTTGACTGGACCAAAGTGTTCGTTATGAAGGAGAAGCATTTATTGAAGCTCCTTAGCACCATTACGCCACAACTGGTTATGTGCATGCCAACATAATGCCACCATGCTTATAATAACCATCTCTTTTCTATTGCCATTCCCATCTTTACCAATCTGCTCGATTTCTTGACTTTTGAAACATTCTCAAAAATATGCCCTGCTCGTTGTTCAACTAAATATTAAACTGTGATAAATGGTGATGATTAATACTCAAAGTCATTCCTCATTCCATTGACATATTTAGCAAAAACATTCTTACAATTCGAAATGTTTTTCACACTAAAACGTTTTTTTTTCTTCCTGCTTACAGATATTCGAATTGAAGCCGTTAACAAATATTTGTACTTCATGCTCCCATTTTAACTCGAAATACTTCAAACAGTCTATCATACATCATTTTGGAAATGGCAATAAAAATGGAAAGCAACACGAATTCAATGCTGCAATGGCGCAGGATTTTTTTTTTTCAAAGATTGGAAGGAGCATGCATTCAGTATTGTAGATTTTGTGTAGATATTTGCTGTCTCCGAGTAACTTTTAAAATCACTCATTATTTTTCATTAAATATTAATGAGAAAGTCATTAAAGAAGCCATAAACCTACATCATCAACTCAATCTACACATAAACGAGCCAAATAGAAACAGTGTACTAAAAACCATCCAAACAGAACAAACCAATATACTTGTTATATGAAGCAGGTCACATTGCTTTCCATTACCAGCAATATCGACATTACCATATTATGACATTGATAATAATGACTAATGACGATATGATGTGGTAATATTTACATACAGCGGAGATATGTTGTGCACATGTGCGCATCACGAGCTGTACACAAAACAACTTCAATGCATGAAATAATAGTAAAGACAACTTTGCACAAAATACATTTATGCATACCAAGAAAATGGGACGATGATAAAAGTGAAACAACAAATGCCATAAGAGACCTAAAATCACAAAAAAAAAGAACTAAAACGTAAGATATAAAAGGCAAGGCTTCTTCCATAAATTATTGATTGTAAAAATGCTGAAAGTAAACCCGTTACACAAATGACTAGTATGCATAATATGCACTTTGATAGTACACAAAAGTGACAAGACGAGTGAAAAAAATAAGGTGGTAGTATGAATGCAATGGGGTAGTAGTAGTGGGTGTACTAGTTGTCGTACAAGTATAATGAGTAGCCATATCATCATCAAGATCATCATGAATGCAAGATTGAAGAAAAAACGTGTAAATTCTATGTGCATATAATATAGTAATATTTTGGCAAAGGGAAACATTTCAGAAAATAAATGAGCCAGGACACATGTTCCCATCAAAAATTCAGGAAAAATACCAACAAACTATTCATCTGTGGTTAAAAGAAATTCACCCTGAAACTAATATCTCTTCACGTCGTCAGCAGCAGTCTTAATATATAGATGTGCTGTATGCAAATAAGCTATGAATGTCATGCTCGTTCTAGCTCTATCCTTCTCTTTTTATTTCCTTCTACTAAATAAATGCACGAACCGTTAACCATTTTCTAGAAGCTGTAATAGACAAATAATAAAAGTTTCATAATGAAGTGAATGAAGCAAGTGTGTAGCAATGCATGCATTTCACCAAACTTCTTCTTCTTCTCCATTCTCCTCATTCGTTCCTACTCACCCTAATAGAAGATGAAAGAACATTATGAATACATGTTACTAAATATTATGAGTACTATAATGTACATACACACCTTATGTATATTAGAATGATGTGGCGATGATAAAAGTAAACGAAATATATGGAGCAAAGATCTTTTTCTCGGGCAATTCGGCATTTTACGGGTTACCTACTTCTTTACTATTTACTAGAATACTACTTCTCCTTACTACACACACACACACATTCGAATGGAAAGTTAAGAAGAAAAAGATGGGGGCTACACCCATAAAAATTACTTGAACTTCTTTTTTTTACCTTATTCAACTATGTGTTACACATCACTACCAACACTTTTACTACGAAGAGTAATGACTACTACTACTACCACCATCAGTATCATATATGTACGTACAGCCACTCCTTGTTTATATCACTTTTGTTGAACATTTACTTGTAGATCTACTTGTAAGGTTCTCTACTGAAAAAATGCTTCCTTTCTGCATGTATCTTTCTTTTCTTCATTTTCTGATGGGATATCATCATTACTACCTACTTGCAAGAAAAGTAAAAAGAAAAAGAGTACCGGCATAAAGACCGAAAACATACACTTGGTTGTGCTTAAAAGCAAGGGATGAAACACGTACACGTATGTACTTACAGTGTACACGACAAGCAAACTTTTGTTGTGCAAAGATAAAAAAAAGTGTATAAGATTGGCCCTGTGACTCGGCTTTCTTTTCTCTACTTGTGTTTCATTCCATCACACACAAACTGGCGCAGGCATCAACTTAAGCACTACTTGAGTCAGTAGTAATAGCAGTAAAGTTCTAAAAGTGAGTAGTGTAGTGCTAGTAGTAATACAGAGAGAGAGAGAGAGAGAGAGATAAAAATGTTATAATATCTTTCCCATTTCATTTATAAGGTTCATCCATTTTGCAGTCAGCAGGGCCATTCACGAAACGCTTTTGCGTATGATGATGATGATGGCGATGATGATGATATTACTATTATAACTACCTATACAAGATTACATATTAGCCAGCTTTATAGAAAAGGAGACGCCGCTGCTGCATGCATGACAGCTTTTCTTGGAAAATTATATACTTGCTAGCTATACCACCACTACTACTACTACTACATTTTCCCATTAAAGATAAGGAAAAAACATGAAAATGAAAAAATGTTTGAAATGCTTTCTTCATTCACTTTACTATTTTAAGTAAGCTAGTTTGTATAGTAGTAGCTATGTACCGTTTTTATTTCGTTTATAAGAAGCTGCTCCCTAGTAGTTAGATTTGTGTGTGTGTGCAGACGTTTTTTGTATGAAATTTATTCACACAAAAAGGCAACGGGAAAGATAAAAAGCGTAGTAATATGCATAATAAAAATAACAGAAGACAGTTTTTAATGATTTCTGCTGAGTGAATGGCTGCAAATATATCGATGAAAAAATTAATGAATTTCCCAGGTACATGAATCTTTTACAATTATTATTGCTCTAGTACGTTTACTCTCAAAAGTGATAGTTCGAAAAGAGAAATCATAAAATTGAAGTGCGTACCCACAAACAAATCATGTTTTACGCAGCATACATGTGAATATTATGCTACACCAAAGTAAAGCGACTAAGTGTGTGCTCAGTGTTCATTTGAGCATTTTTTTGTTGTTGTTGGGAGTCTGTCTGTATTTACATCCACACCAAATATTGAAAATGTCATGTTTTTTCTGTAAAAAGCTGCTCCATTAAGAACGACACAAATAAAAGCCAAGTAATATGAGCATTACTTTAGATTTATCATTTCATTTATTTCCTCTTTTTCCCCGTATAATAATAATAAAAAAATATTCGTTACTTATTCACTTATTCTTCTGAAAGAAACACCGTCATGCACTCCAGCTTGCTTTATGTACTTTCAACGTACATTATGCTTTCCTTTTTATACTTTTTTTGCGGTATGTAACAGGACGAGTGTGTTTCAACTTTCATGACTCATTCAATCTTTTTTTCTGTGTAGTATGGGGTATGTTTGCATGACTTTATTTAACTAAGTTCAGCAATCTATGGCCGACTACAAATAACATCATACATACATATTATGAAAGTACACACACATCATAATATCCTTGTTTTACAGTGCGGTGGTAATGGTAGTGTGATATGATGAGACCGTCAGCATCCACACGCATGGGCACATATGTGCCTCCGATTTTACTTCTGCATGAATATTTTTAATACTTGCTTCAAAAAGAGAGAAAATTGTGCGTATGTATTTACGATTCTAGTTTTACAAACCAGGCCATGAAAATTGTAGTAGTATTGTAGCCGTAGAGAAGGAACACAAGGCAAGTGAATGTGCAGTACTACTGAGTAGTGGCAGTTGGAAAACACAGTAAATAGAAAAAAAAGAAACAAAGTTATAAAACCAGGAAAGAAACGTGTAATTCATAAAATTTTTAAGAGATGCATATTTTTTGTACAGTAGAGAGAAACGCTTCTTTTCTTGTTTGCACAACCCTTCTCGCAGAAAAAAAATACACTTTACTTGTGCACACAACCAGTCTGTCAGATGAAAGGCGTGCTGTATTTTGAAGTATGCATAATATGTATTCATGATGATACACGCACGCATATCACACACACACACATCATCATACTCATATTACGCATATTTGCACTACTTTAATATTCAACAGTCGTGATGATGATGATCATCGTCTACATCAGTGCAGTACGATAGTAGGAGCGAGAGAAATACAGGAACCGTATCATAATACACTCCCCTTCATCATGACAATTTCCGAAATTTGTGCTGTACGGCTCATTGAGAAAAGATGGAAAAAGTCTGCCGTATCATATTCAACCAGTCGTGTTTCCTTTGGCCTGAGCGAGTTTATATTTTTTTATACAGTTTTTAGTACATTACGCGGATAATGATGATGAAAATAATGGGAATGAGGAGAATAAACCAGAATAAAGGAGAAGCAGAGCATAATAATATTTATGTTTAAAGGCATTTACCAGGGGCGGGGTGAAACGCCATTAAGGAGTATATGAGTATTTCCACTGGTCATATATTTTAAACTAACAATGATGACAGTAATGTAGAAAAATGTCTGGAGAATGGGAACATCATAGAGAACATGCTGCAAGTTGGGTTTTACTTTTAGTGGATAAAAAGGGCATCATTATAACATGACGAAGCTCCCTTTTATCAGTAATAATTGTTTTCTTATTGTAGTTTCAAATAGGGAGAGAGATTTATTCAAAAATATGTATATATTTTATTTTATTTAAACTTGTCAATACAAAGTCAGTCAGCACTGTTTTTGTTGAGCAAAAGGAAAAATTCTCCACAATATTAACTACAGCGTTTGTGTGTAAGATAGTTAAATTTCAATCTTATTTACTGTTTCTAAATTCATTGTGCAATTGCACACTTGAAACTTTTTACAGATGAAGAGCCACCATTAAATCGATAGGTGTATTTATTCAAGTAATGTAATGAAAGTCGACATGTTATTTAATCGACGATGACATCATCCTCCTTAATAATAACAGTATCTGATAAAGTATCAAGATTTTTTGAGACCAGTAAAACTCATTACTAAGCCACCAAAAGCGTCATCGGTCGTATCGCTGTCGCTAATGAAATATATTGGCTACTCATTTAGTTTTTATATTCAAGTCCACGCGTACTATCCAAAACTTATTATTATTAGCTTCATTTCGTACCAAGACCGTTTTTTGGACAATATACTATAGACCGCGTGCTGTTTCTCTATTACTATTTTAAACCGTAACAGAAATGACTTGTAGAAGTTAAGCATACTTTTTAAAGCTTTATATTTTGTCACTGCTCATAGTGACATTTGCCGCGGTAATAACTTGTGGGTATCGTTATAATGACATTCACAATATCCATTTCCTTGCTACGTGCCAGTACAATCTGCCGTTTAATCTGTGTCAATAAAGTATTTGGAATATTTGGACATTCGACTTTTCGAATATTGCTTTCCGTCTATTTCTCTGTATTAGAATTATCATGAACTATTGATAAATACAAGTGATCCGGTAATAGCAACTAAAATCTAATACTGAGGTAAACAGGGTGGACATTGGACAATTGTTTTTGTCATTTCAACTAAATAATTTGACGTACTAAAAACAAGTAGGTTTTTATTTGACAGCTTATTCTTCAACGTAGAACAAAGCATGTCAAAGTATTTTCCTATTTTTGCTACACGCATTACATAGGTACATTCGTCCTCTTTTTTCCAAAAATGGACTTTTTGCGTGCACTGCATACTAAACGAAGAATGTATTCCTATTTCTTGGATGATAATCATGCTAATGTGCAAAACGGAAATGTGGGCAAATTTTTTTTTTGTTTTTAAATTCATTACATGAGAAAATGTTTGCGTTTATATAAGTAAACAGGTATGTTCGTCTGGTTAATTGTGGTACAAATAGTAAAACTCACAGTGGGAGGTCAGACCAAAAAAAATTATTATTATGCTTGTTTCCTCCAAAGAACATTCAGAATAACAAACAACCGTCTGAATTTTATATAGTTTTTACATTCATGCATTCACGACATGCTTTCAGTTACCGGCTACTATCACATGAAAAGACACATGAAATAAAAAGGAACGAGTTGATACAGCAAAATTTATCTAGGTATATGAAAACTACATACAAAACTGGCACTTAGATATTTGAAAAGAATGTTTTTAACTTTCCTAATTAGAAGAGTACCTAACAAAAAGTCTTATCCTAATTTCATACAGAAACTCAATCATTCCTACATTGTATTTTTACATTGCTATCAGCTTGTACCCAATTTTTGTCAAAAAAATGTATCGCTCCTCTTGTTGAATTTTTTTACGGCACAAAAAAATTACTCCTCAATCATAACAACCACTATAAAATTAGATTTTTTTCAAATTCATAAATATGGATTTCTATAA